>JASGCC010001784.1:0-32952 GCA_030067915.1 Hydractinia echinata
TACAAGCAGCACAAACGCAATGGGTTAGATACAGACAAGCAAAATTGATTGGTATAATAAGCAAAGAGAGCTGAAGCAGCAAGTTGGGGAGAATCTAAAGGGGCTTGATAAAGGAATGCAAGATAAATACATCGCTACGATTGACAAAGTTCCAAAGTTTTCTGATTCTTATGTTTCATCGAAGAACCAGAAGAATGGTGAACTCAATTGTATAGTTGGATCCTTGGCCCTCCTAGGATATGCAGCGTACAGGTACGCATAGCAAAAAGAACACATCTTTTTGTGTACAATAAATGAGCACGCTAAACCAACAAAAGCTAACTCTCATGCCTGTCAAAAAAGAACACGCTGAAAACCTTAGTAGCAACTACTACCAACCAGAACAACTTTAGATTGGAATAAAAGGAATCAAATTACTCGCTGCAGAAAGCAAGATGTCGCAAAGGAAAGTTACTCACTGGCTATCTCATCAGCTACATTTTTTTCGACATATCGCGGTACAAAAAGGATAGACTATCCTCATTTCAACATAGCAAAACCTAACGAAATGCAACAGTTTGACTTATTATATATGCCGTATAATAAAGTCTTACAACTTACAGGTACATTCTGACATGGATCGACATTTCCTCGAGATACAAGGTAGCAAGACCGTTAAGAACCTCGTTGAACATAAAGAAGGATTCCTTTGTTGCCAATATTAATAATATGCGAAAGTCATTTTTATGAATGGCATTAACAATATCACTATTGGTGTATAGTTGAGAAACGCAAATATCAATGGTTTCGTCCAACGGAATGTTCGTAAACAGTGAATCGACATCTAAACTTGACATATAAAATTGGTAGAGAAAATAATAAGTTTGTCACCAGTGTTTTTTATAAACTTTTAGTGGTGTTCACACGAATTTTACTAGCTTTATTCCAAAGTGTTACAAATATGGATTAGTCTTTTCTTTATTATTTCGATGTTTTACTATTGTTTCAGATTTCTCGAAGTTTCATGTGGAGGTTAGATTTTTAAAGGAGGTTTTGTCATAAAATGGTTATCCTAGTTCTTTTTGATTTATGTATTAAGAAATTTGTTGATAAGGTACACAGACCACGTGCTGTACCTTCGTGTTTTGTTGTGCCTAAGAAGAAGGTATTAATCGTATTACCATGTTTAGAAACCGTTTCATTACAGGCTAGGTCTCGTCTTAGGAAAGCGTTCTCTAAACACTTGCCCAGTTGTTCCTTACAGGTTATTTTTCGATCTTCGTTAAGATTGTCTGCCATGTTTCGTTTCAAGGATTGTCTTCCAAGATCTTTACTTTCTGGTGTTGTATATCAATTTTCGTGTAGTGGCTGCAATGCGTCTTATATTGGCAAAACTATACGACACCTGAGGGTCAGATCTTGTGAGCACCTTGGAATTTCCCATCTTACGGGCAAAAGAACCTCTGGTCACCAACACTCAGCGGTTAACGATCATCTATTGTTGACGTCACACCAAGATAGCTTGGATAACAGTTTTGACGTCAGATGCTACTAATTATATTCTGGAGATTAAAGAAAGACTTTTTATTCGAAAAGACAAACCCATACTTAATAAGAATATAACTTCGGCTCCTTTGTACCTTTTTAATTAGTGTATTTATTATTTATTTCAATTATCAATTAGGGAATTTACCAAATGTATATATATCAAAAAAAATTGTAATTTGATGTGATCATGGCTTGAGTTCAAGCCGAAAGTTTATCTATAAAAAAACCCGTCGTATTTTGTTAATTTTTAATTACTGACATTGACGCGGCTTTCGTCTTCATGTTCCTTCGTCGACATGTCCAGGTCGAAAAAATCTTGGATTGGTTTTTCAAAAAACCGGGCGTCGTGGTTGGTTTACTACTCGCGAGCGGTCAAAACAAAGTTGGTAAACGTAGGTCGCATTTGTTTTTGTCTCGTGTGCGGAATCGGCGATTAAGATCACGGTGGTCCATATTCAAAATGGCGTATCAAAATAATAATACATCCAGTGTAATCACTTAATCGATTTATTTTAATTAAGTAAATAAATTAATTAAACTAATTAATGAAATTAATTATTGAATTTATTTTAATTAATAATGAGATTAATAATAATGAGGTTCGATTAAACGACACCCTGGATTCTAAAAAATCGCGGAAATATCAAAGGATTATCAGTCACCATTTTGCACACAAACAGACAGAATACGGCTATTATTATAGAGACGAAAGTTGTGTCTGTCTGTGACTGGCAAAGTAGATATCTTCACTTTCCTGTGATGAATTTTTTTGTCTTATTTGATAACTTTTCTGACGTTACGGCACGACGTCAATGCATTAGACTGACGTAAATATATCATTTTTAAAATTAGGGAAGCCGTTGCATTGCACCTTTATGGTTGAGGCCTAATATCTTTGAAACGGCTGTAAGTAACTGACGTGGGTAGCTAGGGACTACCTGAGATCATATTAGGACCAATTTCCTAAAGCTGAGTTAACCCACCCGTTTCGGAACAGACGTGTTAAACGAAGTCATCAAAAAACTTTAAATCCCCATATCTCTTCAACCGTTCATCTAAAACACATCATCTTATACATTATTTTGATCAGCGTTTCAAGCTCTATGCAAAACAGGTAACGATTAAAAAAATTGTGAAAACATTTCTTTGTTTTTTGTTTCTTTCTTGCGTAAGTGGATTTTTCCACGGGCTTATCGACTGGTTATTGTATTAATAACTTTGTGTCGTCAGAAAAGCTAACAGGCAAGACATAATTTTTCGACTACATCTAAAGAAATTAAACATGTCCACGTTGGACGTTTACAGACTTTGCCAATTCGTATAAAGGTAAATCGTTTTTACGCTGTTAAATTAACTGCTTGTATGGCATATTTGCTGCCAAATTTGGCTAAAGGTTCAAAGAATGAAACTGTGTTTTTACCCACATCTTAGCAAATTTGTCTTCTGTTTCCGCAAGATAAAAACTTTGAATTCCAAATACAGATTAAATACGGCGAATTTTTTTTTTCATTCTGTTTTTTGTCCATTTCGAAAAAAATGAGATGTAGGGGCTTACGCGCGATTAACTGCGGAATCTTGTATGGTGTGTTAAACCTAACCAAAAACTATAAAAAAAAACTAACAAAAATCATATGATTTAAGTTTTCCAGGTACGTTACACCATAAACTATTTCTAAAATAAAAGGCCCTTAGCATTAGTAGCACTTTGTATCGCCTGTCAGGAATTAAAAAATGTGAACAAGTGAATGTAAAAGATTGAAAAAAATATCAAAGAAGAATTCTAAGAAAAAAACATGGAAAAAATATCTCTCGGATATAGAAATAACCAAAAGTACTAGTCGTAAGTAGTTAACGAAAAAAATTTTAGTCATTAGTATTTTTTATTTATTTTTTCCCAGGTATAGTGGTATATTTTTTCTTTCTTAATAGACAATTCAAAAAAATAAAGTTTTCTGTACCCTAACACTTTTTATACGCAACTGCAATCTAACCTTTGCGACATGCATTTTGTTTAAATAATTAACAAGCGCCATATTCTTAGTTTCAGGTAATCAATGATGTGTCTCTTCTACAAATACTGCTTTATTTTTAAATAAATAATAATATCGTTTATCCTTCTCTCAAGATTTATAGACACTGCTGCTAGTCTTGAACATTTATAACAACATGTGATCTACCGTCCTCAGTCATTGGTAGATTTTTGCCGCTACCAGGTCCAGCTGTTTGATTAACTTGGGTGTGCATGCGACTAATAGCTTGTATTGCAATACTTGCTCTTTGAACTCGGAATGGACTTTTTTCTGACAATTTCTTATTTGTGTCCATAGCCGTTCTTACACGTGTGGATGGATCATTAACATCGGGTTCTTTTTTCGGCTCTGAACAATACATTAACAAAATGCGATACACCTGTAAAATTACGACAAGCGCGTTTTTGGTAGTCAGCAAAAATATCATTTCTGTGACAATGTTATAATGGACCACTAGGACGAAGCGTAATATAAAAAAAGGACCATCCTGTAGACACACCGGTATTAAAATACCAATTAGATCAAGATATCTTAAAAAACATCCTTGCATTTCCTTCTTGCCAATACCTAAACTATTATCAGCTTTTGTAGAGTCTTTTCTATTTTTTCTTTTCTCCTTTTTGGAAAATGGTGCTCTCTCTACTAACCTTTGCCACGTGCTTATTTTCTTATTTGACTCAGAACTATAATTACTTTTTCTTGATTCAGTACTTCGAGATGATTTTGAGCTACGTGGCGAACGTATAAATTTATTTGACCGTATACTACTTGTCTTTCCTGTACGCAAGCTTCTAATGCTGTTGGGTGACCCAATGTTTGTCGGCACTCTTTCTCCTTGAGGCAGCTTTACACGAGAGGGAATTGTGTTAGTTTTTGGTGATGGCGCATCAGCCTTTGACTTGTTATTTTCCAATGATGAACATGTGTAATTTATAGTATAATTCGCTTCGGTTGTTTTATTTTCTTGCATTGATCCGGCTCTTAAACGTAACGAACGTAAAGTTTTAGAGGTGTTATCGTATTTCTCTTTAAACGCTAATTGTGCATCACTTGGGCTTCTTTTTAAATTTTTATCCAACCTAGGTTTTTGTTGAAATCCTTCTCGTAACATTGATTTGTAATGCATGTAAGACATTGGAGCGATTTTATTCGATAATTTAGCTTGGAAATAGCTAGATTCCCGTACATCGTTTTCTTCTTCATCGCTGCTGCCCTCTTCTTCTTGTTTTAACGCATCCTCAGGTAGTGCTATTGTTAGTGAAAACTGGAGAACACTAAGAGCCCACACAGCCATGACACCATGCAATACGTCTGCTGTGTCCTCTTTAAGCTGCTTTTTCAGTTGCTCGTCATCTTCACCGTATATCTCACTGAACTCTACAATATCGGCAGCGGTGCCAATATAGATAAGAAGGATTTGAGAAAATGCTTCTTTAGATATTGAGCCTAAATTAAAAGCAATGACATTGTGGATACCCAGGTATTATTTTGATGCCTGTTAAAATAGTTATGAAAGTGTACAAATCTTATGATCTGCGACGAGTTACGTTAAATTCTTAGATTTTTTACGAATATTTAGTGCAGAGTTTTGTGCTGTAGCAACGTAACTTTTACAGACGAAATAATCATGGCATAAGGAAATAATTTCAAGTCATCACCAATGCAGGAGGTATAATTTATAACAGAAAATATCAATTTATGGCTTTATCTGTATTGTATGTTTTTTCAATAATCATAGAACATTTCTGTAATTGTTGAAAAAAATACAATGTAGATGAAGCCTTTAAAGGAGAGGCGAACAAAATATTATTTTGTGGCAGCCAGAAAATAAATTTTAAGCTAGAGAAATTTTTTTTACAGATTTCTAAATCCTAAAATCTACTAAGATCACCACTACTTTGATAACCAATAAATAACTATATTTCACAACTAAGTATCTATAGCTATATCTTTCTAACAACATTTTTACAGAATTTTCATAGCAGTATGGGGTGAAAATAAGTAGGTTTTAGATGTACTTGCAAGTGAACTTTAAAAATAAGGTCTTTGACTTGAGATAACTAAGAATATTTTACGTACTATAGTACCAGCATTTTATAACCTTCGTTTAAACTTCTTCGAACTTAAGAAAAATCTGTAATGACCAACAACAATATTTTTTTCATGTTTTAAGTCTTTTTTCCACAACAAACAACGAGCTTCAAACGATAAAGGTTGTTATGATAAGATGGCGCCAAATTTTAATAACGATACGACCGGAAATATTCAACAACAAATCGAACGCGCAATATGGTGGCTTCATCTCTATTCACGAATCTTTCTTTACTTTCTTTATCTTCACTCAAATAGTAAATATCAGCTTTTTCTTGATTCATTACAATAACTATCACAATAAGGAGAAATATATTCCATTGTTTCTAAATTTAGCCACCCGTTTAGCAAATGTAAAAATACTCAATTATAAATAATTCAGCACTCACAAAGATGTAAACAAAACTTGTATTTTTAACAGACTGTTTTATATTTTCGGTCTAGTGTGTTGTCGTTCTGCAAAGTTTTAGGTAAAAATTTAGTCTTTGCTTCTAGACCTTTTTTGTTATGATGGCTGTAACATGTAAATTCATTTATTATGGAGAAGACCAAGCCAGTCGGTCTGGTCTTCAAAATCAACACATGAACTTTTATTCAGTCGTTTTATTCAGTTTTATTCAGCCGTGCGCAGTTCGCCTCTCCTTTAATTGATTTTTTTCTTATTTCTAAGAAATAATTAACGTGGACTAATAATGAATGGATATTAACGTTTACTTGAATGTGTGTACCTTGAGGCAACAGCCATCTCCCAATAATTAGTACAAGCATGCCAGTTTGTTCCAGAATGGATGCACGTTTCGATTCAGTCATGTCATCAAATAACTAAATTATATCACGAAAAAAGTTAAATAAATATTACTATTTAAATTATCTTAGTGGCAGCAGTTCTTGGTGCTTCCGTAATGCCACATAATTGTTTATGCACTGAAAAAAGAATAGCTATTGAAAGTTATATCAAACAGATTGAATAAGTTCATGGAACTTTATGCTTACATTAAGTATCAATATGGAGGTAAAAATAAAGTAGGAGATTGAAGTCTTTTCTATCGAAATCATCCGTGATGCGATCAGTTGCAAACCTATTCATGTTGTGTTTTTTTAATTCTGGCGCGTGTCAGTTTTAGTAAATTTCATTGGTCGAGAAAACCATCGATATGTTTATAGGTAAGTAAGTAAGTAAGTAACGGGAAGTTTAACGTCCTTGGGGATTCTATCCTAACGGCTGTTAAAGTTATAACATTACGTAATTGATTAGCGGGTCAGACAGCAGTTTATTTTAAAGTAAACAAGATGCAGGCGCTGCATAAACTATCTCGCTATTAAAAATGCACAACTATGAAACATCCACAATGCGACCCAATTCTACAATTTCTGCTAACAAAAATACAGCCTATCATCCATGGTTAAAAGTCGCGCGATTGAAACGTTTATGGTCTTAAACGGCATTTAGGTGACAAAAAATCAAAATTTTGATGTCACCATCATGTTCAGCATACTTTTTTTGTTATCTGTGCCAAATTTTGTCGAAAATAAAGTAGTTTTAATTTCGGACCAATTTTGGCCTAAAATGACATTTAGGTGACAAAAAATCAAAATTTTAATGTCACCATCATGTTCGGCATACTTTTTTTGTTAACTTTGCCAAATTTTGTCTAAAATAAAGTAGTTTTAATTTTTGGACCAATTTTGGCCTAAAATGACATTTAGGTGAAAAAAATCAAAATTATGATGTCACTATTATGTTCAGCATACCTTTTTTGTTAACTGTGCCAAATTTTGTCGAAAACAAATACCGATTTTGGCCTGAAACGTCATTTAGATGACTTCCAAGTACTTAGAGAGTGTAGGTACGAAGTTTAAATATGTGACGTTGCAATTGACATTTCATTTAGTTAGTTACGAGTTGGAAACCTATCCTCGCAGGCGAGATAGTAAAAAGAAAAAAAAAAAGTAAAAATAGTTACCAAGATGAGATTCGAACACACGACTACTCCCGTGTCGGTGCTCAGAGAGCCAAAAATTTCCATTTTGGGACGGACAGCTGTATTTGAATACTCCTCGCAGGCGAGATAGTAATGATATACCTTTTGTGTGTTAACAAGAAAACATTCTGGAAATATTTAATAACTTTCGGATCTATTGATGAAATTACACCGTTCAAAAAGTTCAAAAAATGAATGAAAAATGATGCTGCGAGAAAACTTGAAAATTATACTCGCACTACAATAACCTCAATAAGCTTACTAAATACTTTAAAGGGTAGAAATTTCGCGGCAGAGACTTTCGCGTTTTTGGCCCTTTTAGAAATTTTAAAGCAGCAAAAAAAATTTTTTTTTTCTAAGCAAATTTTAAGGGGCCCCTCCCAGAAGTCCGTTGTTATCAAAAATATGAATGACACATGGATGGATATTATTAATACGTATACAATCTTTTTCTTTTTTCAGTCTATCAATCTATTACAATAACTTTTGTCTCTTTCTTTCTTTTTGCCATGATAAACATTTCTCTAATATCTTTATTTCCTCCAATACTTGTCGCAGCTATTTTCTATTTTGCGTAGAACAGGTGGAGTGTTCACGACTGGGGGAAAAAGTCATTACAAAATTAAAAAGGTTGCCAACGGTTCTGTCTTCGGCAGGTTCAATATAAAGATCCGAGACCAATTCCATATAGCGGGCAGTCAGCCTTAATTGTAGCATTGCTGCATTCAAGGTAAGCACGACTTCGCATTGACTCGCATGGTTGTGGGAAAGGTTCCGGAATCTTTGATCCTATTAGGCTCGGCTCAGAGAAGATGTCATCCATCGATCCTTTCCGTGACATCGACCCAATGTTGGGTGATGATGACAGGCAAGTGGATTTAATAGTCATCTGCTAGCCGTTTGTGATGTCACGGTAGAAGAATTTAAATTGTTATGTGGTAGCAAAATTTAGCGGTACATTATTGAAGATGGAGAAACTGATGACGAAACTGATTCCGAGTGGAAAGTTAAAGAAAATTAGTTCTATTTTTTTACCTTAAACAAAGCAAGAAAAATTATAAATCTTTTAAATAAAGAAAGTTTTTCCGCAAAATTGGTTCCAAAAACCGCGAAACGCGAAAGTTTATTCCATAAAATTCGCGTTTTTTTTATACGCGAAAGTTTCTGCCCGCAATGCGAATATGTTTCTTTTTCTTCTTTTATCAAGGGTGGAGACTTCGGCCACTTCAGCGCTTGCCTAAAGAGAATTTTCCAGTGCGAAAATCCTGTGTATCTAGAACTAGTAATTGAACTAGTACTAAATAAGTAAATAAAAAATAAATAAATAAAAAAATTTTTATTTGAGTTAACAAGACATTTTATAACAACACAATAAATGGAATAGCTAGCCAGCGGGTTACTTTTTGTAGCTAGTAAATGTGTAATGTATAACAATTTGTTCATGGTCATCACAACTTTGTACGTTTACGTTTTGTAGATTCGAAGCTTCTGGCAATAGACACTTTCCAAACGATTCTTCAACATGCTGTCAGACGTACAAAGAGAATACTAGTATTGGGAGGACAAGACTTTATGACGTTTTGGTTTAAAATCTCTAGCGTAATATCGAAATAATTCCTGGAAATGATGCTAATTTGATACAATAAGGATAGAATGGCAAAAGTTTTTCACATATTTGCTTAAGAAGTTGTAATTCTGACAGGCCTGGAAAATGCTTGTGTTTCTACCAACATGGCGGAAACGACTTTAGCATACATACTATTGTAACTCTAGTCACATGGACACAAAAATGTGTATAATGTAGTCAACGATATCTGTTCTTAAAAGATTTTGTTTGGTTAAAAGTTATTGAGACATTTATAGCCACTATCGCATGAGAGCTATTTAAGTTTGATTAAACATTTTGAGAGTTAGAGCCAGAAGTCATAGCTTAACAGGTAACAAAATGATTTTACCGAAAAAATAACAGTGATTTGCTTGCTTTGAGGGCTAAATATTTTTTTAGACTAATTGTATGTGCTAAATTAATGTTGGTTTTTTCCTCTTTGTGGTTTGTTGTGTTGTGAATCTGTTTTCAATTATCTGTTACTGCATAAAAATTTGATAGAATATTGTTATTTTTAACTATTGTATATATCTGTTGTTGTTTTTATGATATATAATATTCACATACATATGCATTTTTGTTTTGTTGTATTCTGCTTATACTGGGCCTAATTTTTCATCTGATGAAACCTTTACTTTTGTTTTTAAGATGCTTTTCTTATAGGCCTCTTTTTATTTATGCTGTAAAATGTTTTGCATGAGTTTAATATGGGAAGTGTCTATTAATTACAGAGTTTTTCATCACTGAGCATAAGAAATTTTTACATTTTTAACTGAATTAGCGGGAAATCTTTGGAATATACTTAGGCTATTATTATAACCTATAACTTGCAAACACGTGCCTGTAAATATGCTAAAATAAGTTATCAGGCCGTACTAATAGGGGTAACACGACGACCACTGCTTTCTTTTTTAAACTCAGCGAAAAATACGCCGTATGTTTCGTTTGCCTCAAAAATTCGCCTAAGGTGAAAAAAATCCTGAATTCGCTCCTTTTTATACTTCACTTTAATTTTTTTAAACTGGGTAAAAGAACTCGAACATCTAAAACTTACAAAAACATTAACAAAATCAGTTGTAGATCAACAAACTACTGTGTTTGTTTAGTCAAAAGAACATCAAAGCAGAAATTCGAAAAATACGAATATAATACTATTTCCGTAAACTTGATGAAATTGACAAAACAATGAAAAAAGAACAGAAGCGGCAGAACGGTATTATTCAGGAACCAGAGCCTTTATATTGGCTGAATACTATTTCGCTCGCAGATCACGATTACATGTTAAATAAATCAGAGTTTTACAATGACATCGGACTACGCCGCAGCTGGTCAATTCCGAAACTGCCATCCAAGTTTACCTGTGGAGAGAACTTTAATGTACAAGATTCCTGATGTCCTGTAGGAAAAGTGGTTTTGTCACTCAACCTATAAAATTATGACTGCAGTGTGCAAAGATGTCGACACCATAGACAGGTGAGGTTTACACGATTTTCTTTTGATTTTCAGGATTTTTTTGGATTGATGATCAGAAAACGTTTACCGACCCAAACAGCCGAAACGACTCACGTTATAAACAGCAGACAATAAAACAATGATATTTGAAGAATAAGATGGAGAAAATAACTCCATTATAATGAAAAAGTTATAAAAGTGAAACACCGTAGCATTTTTCCATTGACATTTAGTGTTATTGGTCGAATTAGTAATGAATGTAAATAGTTTTATCCGAGATTAGCTGACTTCTTTGCTGTTAATGTTATCCAAGTCAATAGTGACGTTGTGTCTCACAACGAAAATAAACTTTGCGTTTATTGCGTTCCATATTGTTACGTGTTTGTTGGCCAAGGACAATCAAAAGGACAATTTATTTAGAACTAAAAAAATTGAAATTGCAGAGAAAACATCAAAATAGTTGTAAAATCAATGGTTTAATTTGTTACGTTAAATTTTATGTTTTGTTATTTTTCCATGTATATGTATCATATTTTGTAAAGTATACATACACTAAGTGGTGCGTCCCCTTGTGGTTATGGAATTCGCTTCATAATCACAAGGTCGGTGGTTTGGTCCACAGCGGGGGTATGTTTAGCAAGTGTCCTTATCATAGCTACGGGTCAACCCATGCCATGTGAGGAAAATTGGATAGGCAATGCTGGTATATACTTAATGTGCTATCCGAACACAGGACCCACATTGATAACTGTGTTTCCAACACTGAAATGGCTATATCCTGTATAAATATTCGGAATAATAATATTAATAACTGATTATTAATAACATTAAAAAAAGGAAAATACGTTCATCGCGGCTTTTTATTACACAAATTAATTAAAAAAAAATATTTAATTATTCCCGACGATATAGTTTAAAGGCAGATTTTCATGAAGCGAATTGGACGACGAAAGGAATCTGAGTATGCGCAGTTTGATTTATTAAGTTTCTACTTTTTAGTGGAGAGATATTTCACTGTAAACTTTTAAACAATCAGAACGCACTCGTTTTTTTGAAAGAATCGTTTAAAATGTTTTTATAAGTTTTAGAGGACTCCTTAGCATATTTTGCTACATTATTTTTTGTTTGTTACATTAGCACGACTTTACGAATCTCAAATTTAAGTTAATTTTTAACCACTTTCGCAAATTTGAAGACGTCATAAAAAACAATGCTGACAATAGTAATATTTAGACCAAGATGTAACTTTAAGGCATGGGCAACATTTGTGGTTTACAGTTGGCGGATTAGGTAACACACTCAAATTAAGTTACTTACACAAAATCGGTTGATAAACACACTAAATAACTTGTAAATTTCGATGCATTATTTTTCTAGTACAAATTTTTTGCTTACCGTAGTAATGGCGTCGTTCCCATCCAAAACAGATTTATCACAAAAAACAGAACTTTTTGTTACTAAGCACTTCACTCGCCTCTCCCTTAACACTATCAGCGTAGTGATTAGTACTATTGCGTAGAGAAATGCGCTTGGACACACCCTAAATAAAATCAGATTTATTATACATAATTCACAGTGCTAAAGTAAGCAAATAGGTTACCATTCAGCTTTTCGTTGGTCAATACATTCGTTTTTGGCTTATTTTTACATAGAATACAACAGACAGTATGCAGTATGTTGTAAATCGGGTAAAGCGCACCCTGTGTTTTTTATCTTTTTTTATGTTCCGAACGTGTGTTCGGTTAGTTGTGTTTTTGAAATAAAGTATATTGTGTTGTTAGTTCGTACGTTTTAAACTGTCATACTTTATATGGTCCACAGAGACGGATAAGTTGATTTATATTTAATATAATTTTATACAGTATTCTACGTGATGGCTACGTTAAAAAAGAAAATTAGAATTCGCGATGGGTTATTAAAATTTATATTCAAATTATTTAAAACCTACCTCCCACTTTAAAAAAAGTTTATCTTATTCTGTTTATACTATATTGAGAATTAGTAATTAGTAATTTAAAATTCAAAATAATAAAGCAAATATAAAGCCACATGACAAGCCCTCTCGCAAAGGAATTTATTTGCAATCGGGGAACAAACAACCTCGTCCGCAGGGGCTTTTGGCTTTTTGACATCGAGGCCGGCGGCGAAAAAACCTCTGGTACAGGCTGGTGAGTTCTGTAATGCGATTGGCTTAACATAGATAATTTATTGGCGCGGCATAATATAAGCAACGATTTACTATGAAGATGGCGGATTTTGTTACAAAAACATTGAAAGATAAGAGAATTCCTGACTATGAGAAATGCACAAAAAGATTGTCTAAAAAACGGTGAGCCAAACAGTAAATATTTTTATGAAAGATGCTATTTTGGCAGATTTCCATAGCTGACATTTTGAATGAAAATAAAGGTTCTTTTTTAAAGCTTTGTAAAAAACATGACTTTGGCAATTTAGCTGGATGAGAAAAGACATGCATGTAGCTAGCTAGCTAATCTTGCTAACATGTATGTACATAGGCAGGCGTAATAAGCCATTACTAAATAAAAAAAAATCTTTTTTTATTTATTTATTTTTCTACTTAAAAAAAACAAGTGCTCTTTCAAAAGTGTAGTTTTAGTCGGACCAGCTAAATGCATCTTCCTATTTTGAACAACTGATGTGACTACTTAACAACAAGTTTAAAGTTTTGTTGGTCTGTCATGTATAGCTAGCTAGCAGACACATCACATTTGTGCAAAATTTAGCCAAACCAGTAACATGTAAGCTAGGTAGAAAAATGTCACCTTTCGAAACAAAATTTGTGTAAAAAACCACAAAAAGGATTTACAGCTGAAAACGTACGAAACAATGATCTATATCTTGAATTTGTTTCCTTGCCTCTGGACTTATGCAAAAGTACCAAAAAATCATCTTGCGTGCTAAATAAATGGCCCTGTTATATCTTTTTCTCATATTAGAGCACTATTTTGCCTGATTAATCTCTCTCTTGGGTCAAGCATTAAATTGCTAAGGCCTTTTTAGCTGGTTGTTTTAGGACCTAGCTAACACGTTCATTTTACCAACACAGTTCGGGAAATGTGAACCGGACCTTGACCCTTTATCAGTACGGAATTTATCATGCTAAAGCACATTATACTGCTTTTTAAACGTAGCATTGAACATTATTATAAACCGTGTAATTGGCTAAGAAGTTTGGGACATTGAAAATTTTTTAGAAACCTTTGAACAGAAACTTGTGGCAAGGGAAAAGGTTAATTCTACCGCGTGTGAAAGCAACTATGAATTTTCTGGAACTTCACTTTACGTAAACGGTAAAATATTGCCTAGGAAAATCAATCAAAAATGTCCCACAAAATGTGCCACAAACCTCAAAAATGTTCAGTGGTTACGAAAGTGTCCGCACGTTTTTCTTTCGTTTTTCTTTTCTTTTCGACAGTTCTCTGTATCGGACAATCTAAAAACGAAATTTTGTTCGTCCTCAGCGGGAAACTTCACCTTTGTTGTTGCAGTTGTTTCACGCAACTCCTTTAAGGTTTTTTTTTATCTTTTATTTGTCTATAGATTCAAGAATAAAGTAATTATTTATAATTTTTAGCATTTTATACTAAAGTGTAGCTTGTGTGAGTTTTTCGGACGAAGGAAAATGCAACCACACTGTATGAAATCAAATGAACGCGTGAATACGAACATAAATAACTAACTGACATGGTGCATATTGTATATAACCATTGTCATAAGAAAAAAAGATAGTCTGGAGGCAACGACCACCGACATTGTTTACGCAATCTATCCTTAAGTTGTGTCGGACGACCCTCTCATACTGCACGGAAGTTAATAATGGCGGCACAAATAGGAGAGGATTACTTGGCTGGAGATGATCTTGATAATTTATTTGAGTTAATTGATGGTGGTTTTTTGGAATATAATGTGGATTTTAACACAGAATTAGATGCTGTTGTAACAGAAGTTGAAAGCTGCAAGAAAGATGAGGTTTACCGTTGCCAAAATTGCGATAAAGTTTGTAAATCACAACGTGGTCTAACCAGACATTGCAATGTTAAGCATGCCTTGTCAGAAATGCGAGATGCTAGCCCTTCTCTGTCCGTGCCAATATTGTCAAAAGAAGAAAATATTCTAAAGAAGCTACATCCATTAACATTAAAATTAATGGTGAAAAAAAGTGCTGAGATATGTTTTGGTGACGATGTTCACCTGAATCAGCTAGATGTATGTTTTCAGAGGATAAATTTAAATTTTCAACTGATGAAGCTGTCGAACTTTGGAACAAAATAAAGCCCCTGATTGAAAGTTTTCATGGTGATGCTGAGGATTTTTATTCACATTTTTATGGCTTACTAGGAGATAATCTTCTACCCTTAAAATTTGAAGATGTGACTTTAAGCAACATTTTATTACCTGAAGTTGCTAATCACATTTTAATTCATCTCTCAGAAACCGATAAAATTATGGCGTCTCTTGCTGATACTGTTTTAGCGATTTCTGAAAATGAGCTGAAAAGTTTGCAATATATAGCTGGATTTTTTGTACATAGCTTCACACAAAATTCCGTTTCTCAAAGAAGTGCACCGATTACAAAAAGCAGGCTATTTTAATTTTACAGGCGTGCAAAGTTGACTGTGACAATTCGCAGACACTGATCAATATGCAGGACAGAGGCGGATTGTGGAGAGTGAATAAACAAATTCAAGATCTTTTTCGAGAATGCGAGAAAATATTTCGATCGAAAACTTCACATTTCAGCACAACTTTGAAATGTCACCAAAATAGTTTTCTAAGTCATCCTGGCAAAATCTTTCTGAAAGAATATATGGTACACCATGTTCTAAAAGGAATTTAACAACTTCTTTGATTGAATTGACTGTAATTTTTAGTCATTCGTGTGTTATAAAATACTTTTTATAGGAGGTGTACAATTCATGATCACTAGGTAACATCCATCCAAATATTCTCAATGAAAACGAGAGAATTTGATCAATGAATATTTCATACTTTGGGATGATGTGGCTAGATGAAGTACAAGTAACAATAACTAGTGTGTGTGTCTTAAATGTCAATATACGAGCTACTCAATGACAGTTTTGAAATTCGTTGACTGAAGTCAAAGAAGTTTCTATATATATATATATATATAGTGGTTGGAGAAGGAGGCGGTGAAAGATCTTGGATAATATTGAAATCTTTCCGTTTTTGAATTGAAGTGCTGGATCGAGGAGCTTTTGAAGTGGTTTGACCAATACTTTTTTGTGGAAGATTGAGATGAGGTAGCTCTCCTTCTTTCAAGCTTTTGAGAGTTGAATAAACCCAGATTTGTTCTGGAGAAAAACGTTCGCATATATATAATTTAAATGTTGCGATGCGTTTTTTCAGCTCATCATCAATGACTCTATCTTTCGTAATGATGCTAATAAGTTCTTTCCCCCATTTCTTGTTTACATCAGTATTCGGTAGTGGAACTTTAAAAATACTGAGCTCTTTGTTTCTCCTTGATGTAGGGCATCCAAATATAGCACAATTTTCGCCAGGCATAGTAAAAATTGCAACAAATAAACCCACATACCAAGCAAGAAGTCCAAACAACAGCACAAACAACAGTTAAAAATGCGCCATTTTGAACTTCTGTGCAGGATCGGAGGTTTGGGCGCCAGTATCTTTCGCCCATAAAGACATGAGAACAATAGATTATTGTTTCTTACCAGACTATCTTTTTTTCTTATGACTATGATAAAACCGATCCTTATGAATAGTATCCTTTGTTTTATATATATATACAATTTTTTTTTTTAATGCTGAAGTTGATTTTTAGAGGCGTTTTTGAGAGTTTTTTTTTACGTAGAGAAGGCGTTAGTTTTTATGAGTTTCATACAACGAATTTTAACAAACAGAGTTTACATTGAGTTTCATACAACGAATAGACCTATTTCAATATCCATTTCCATTCCACAAAATACACAGCCGGAATAGACATACTAACATGAAAACGAGGTTAATTTAGAGACAATTTTAATTTTTCAGCAAAATGATGCACATATAGTTTGTTTACCTTTATTATTTCTCAAATTAACTTGTCAAATGGGCAAATTATGAACTTTTGGTAAAAAAATAGAACATGGCACTTATTTTATACCCATTGCGCTTATTAAAATTGCTGGTTTATATTTTTTTCTAGTGTTTAGCTAGCTAGCTAGCAACAATTATCTGTAGCTGCAACCGTAACATTCTTACAGGCCATAATTTTTAAATAATCAAGGCTCAAGGATACTTATGAGTAGGGGGTGGGGATGATTCCTTTAAAAGCTAAGAGAATTGTAGATGAACAAACCGATCACGATTTGTTTCAAGTCACATGTTGTTTCAATGCAATAACGTTTAGCCAGTTAAGCTGGGCAGCACTCCCTTAGATCTGTTTAATACTTGATCGATTTACCACAATAACTTATAACAGATGGCCTAAGAAAGTTAAGAAAGTTTTAAATATATACAGACGGCCTTACAACTAATAAATGGCTTTGTTTTATTTTTTTGAGGATAACCCAAACAACATAACCTTACAAATTTAACACTGTCATTTTCAAAATAATTGATAAAGGCCTAATCTTGCTGTCCAGTTAATTCCAAAGAGAATAAGAACAATTTTAAGAACCTTGAATCTATTTTAGAGAATAGAGCAACACTACACCTACTAAATATTTTTATTTATGTAAATGTGTGTGAACTGTGATAAAAACATTTTCGTAAGAACAGCAGCATTTTCAGTTGTTTCTTCACCTTCTGAAAAAAATTGGTTTATGCCAGAACCGAAAAAATAAACAATTTGTGATTAGTATTGTAGGTTTATCATTTCTTGAACATGTTCAAGAAATGATAAACCTACAATACTAATATGAATCTGAACAGACAAACCAAAACAATAAACAATTTGTGATTACTGAGTACACTGGGTTGAGCCAAAATATGTTTATTATAAATGTATACTAAATGGAAAGGTTAAAGCATATTAGCAGGGGAGTGTGACAATAATAACAATACATAGCTGGGCAGCACATCATCCCTGAGTACATGCTAGCTATAACATGCAGCCTATAATATATGGCTATGAAAAGCTGGGTAACTTTTTTAGGAAAATAATTATAACCTATATAATTATAATATATATAAATTATAATTATATAAGTTATATGAAGTTTCAGTAAACTAGGTAAACATTTTATAACTTACAGTATAGAATATAAACTTTTTTTAGGAGTAAGAAACAAGACGTTTGTTGGCTAGCTAGCCATAGCTAGTAGCTAGCCAACATTAAAGTTGCCATAAATACACACTTAATATCAATAAATATTCATAATTTTTGTCACACTACCACTAATAATACCCTCAATATACTTGTATCCACTACGATCCTTTCAATATGGCAGTTGGAAGTTATAAAACCAACATTTGTTGATAACTAAGGTCAGAACAGCTAGTAAACAACTTGGTGTCCTGAACTTTATCTAAACTAACCTCGTTTTCATGCAATGTTTTGATTTTTCGCCACCACGGCTGATCATGAAAAGGCGATATTGAAATAGGTCTATTTTAACGAACAGAGTTTTATGTTAAGTTTTTATACACCAAATTTAATGCATTGAGTTTATTGATTATCTTAAAGAACGACTCGCGAAGGAGAAATCTATGATTAATCAAACGAAAGTACTTTTGGAGAAACTGTGAGTTACTGATTATATACCCTGTGTGATTATTTACGATTCAACTTCTATATTAATTTATGTTCAAGAATCTTTATTTATACATTTCAAAAACTGTTTAATTTACTTCATCTTTCTTCCCTGACCTGGTCCCTTGGGGGTTTTATACTGTACCTAGGGTCTCATCTCTGGAGTATTCTGTGTCTGGGAACGTACATCCGCAAGACCTAAGGAATTTGCAGTCCCCTTTAAGGTTCCCGCGCACACACTGACGAAGGCCTTTATGGGTTGGAAGTGGTGGTTTGAGATTGCGATATTAATTTTTCACCTTTTTCTCTTCAAAGTACTTTGTAGTTATCGGAATAGTTATTTTCTGTATGCTGTCATGTTAACCTTCATGCTGGACTTTTTTGAAGTCCATAAATCTGAGGGCGGTTTCCGCCGACCCCTCCTACGCAATTTTTGATAGACTTTTCCAAATGGCATCAAACTTGACACACTTATAACATGTCATTAAAGGAAAAAGATGGCAGCAATTGCTTATCTTAGCACTTTTTCTCTGACGTCATCGCAAGTACCAAAATACCACTGCTAATAATTTAATTACTTTAGAACGAATTTTAACATTCTGTATAAAGTCTCCAACCAAATTTATTTAACATACTTACCAATTTTTACATAATTCGCTTATTGGGTAAATCCGAAAGAAGCCGAGAAATCGAGTTAATCACGTGGCAGAATGATTCCCCTTAATAAAATAAAGTTGTTTTCGAGTTTCGAGTTCTAAGGATAATCTTAAGGTGGCTTAAGATTATCCTTAGAACTCGCCTTAGAAGCCTTTTTTAGCTATCCAAATAGCTGAATTATTTACTCAGTGTCTTATTTATACCATTTTTTTTTACTATTTCCCAAAAATATAGGCCTTAATACATAATAAAATGATTTTAACTTAACATCAAAATTGCTGAGTCAGCAGAAATTTCTATTTAAAAATGTATCATAAACAAGAAAAAAATCGGCTTCTACGAGCTCCAACTTTTTACATCCTCGTTATTTTTCACCAGTTTCTGTTTTTAAATGAACCTTGGGTTACATTTGCCCGATTGTAAAGATTTCATAGAAATTTAAGGTTTATTTTCGAGTAATGGCTAACATCTAAGATGCTGAGAGGTATGAGACCTAAATTGGTATGCAAATGTATAAAGGTCAGGATACACCTGTATAATATCATTAAATATACAGTTGAGCCTCGTTTTAGCGAACCCTGAGGGGACCGAGCAATTTAGTTCGCTATAATGAGGGATTCGTTAAAAGCGAACTTTTCAAAGATGGGTTTAAATCTGATAAATTCACGATTTTTTAGTACTCCTTAGTTTAATAATTATAAAGAGTTACATGAACAGTTACATAAAGAATCAAAGTCTATGAAAGAAATTTTCAATGGTTGTTTGTTGCTTTTTCGATTCTTGACATTTATCGTATACTAGATTGAACTCCTCCAGATGCCTTTTCATATTGAATGCTTAGCAGCCGACATTTTTTAAACAAAAAATATGTAAACAAACAATTGAATAAAATTCAAAGATTGAATTTCGAATGCCGTTGATTCGATTTTGGTGATTCGAAGCATTCAGATTCTAAAATGTGGTACTATTCGCTATTTCGAGGGTAAATCAGGCGTTGTGTTAAGATATTTTTGTTCGATATAATGAGGAATTCGTTAAAAGCGAGTTCGTTAAATAGAGGTATTTTATGAGAGCTTTGTTAGCGAAAATCAAGGGACCGAGACATTTTGTTCGATATAATGAGGAATTCGCTAAAACGAGGGTCAACCGTATTATATAATCTCTTTAATTGCGCCCCGCCGAAGGGGCGCACATTTAGTGGACCGCGGGTATATAGTGTTTGTGTTGGTGTATGGCAGAAAATTTTTTTCCACTCTCTACTTCGCGGGGGACTTCTACTCGATCTTCCAACCCGGCTCTGATATAACACAACCTATGTGTTAGGTACCACCAAGACAAAAAAAACACTCATCGAGCAAATCTTTTTTTGTCTCGGTGTCCTTGTTGTCTCTAAAGATTTGAATGCGATAAAAAATGTTAATCGAGATTCTTTTGTTATGCTAATATGGAGCTTTGTAATATGATGCTTCGTTTGCCTCGTTTAATGTGCTTAAATGTCGCTGCAGCCCACGTGAATTTATCTTCAAGAATAGATTTGTTTTTGTCTGAACCACGTTGTTGCTAAACCTGTTAACGGTAAGTAAGTGGAAGGATTACTTATGTCTTATATGAAATTAAACTTAGGACGGTTCCTGGCGTTGATCCAAAGGCCGCAATTTAGGTATGCATCGAAATTTATAACTGGAAAGTTTTCTTGTGCCGTTGATACATTTTTTGAACTTTTTATTAATGCTGTGTATGTCAATACTTGCCTTCTTGTGAAGAAGGATGTTACATGTTAAGGTTGTTATCTGATGTTAAGGTACATTATGATGTCAATTATCTCTAAAGATTTCGTCTATATACGGCCATGACTAAAACTGCTTACATTGTGTTGGTCTTGCCTTCCTGATCTGGCTTGTCGTAGTAGCTTTACTGATGTAGCTAGGGAGCTAAATACTATTTTTAAATTCCTCTAAAATTACTTTTACTAGCTATATATCAAGCTAGCCAGCTAGCTAGCTACACAAAATAGTGCTTTAATTACCTTTAAAAAACCTTTGTCCTGCTTTGCATAATTTTATCAACAAGGGTGCTGATAAGCCGCATACGCTGTAAAAAAAGTTAGGGCGAGTCCGGCGTTTCGAAAAAATTCAAGTATTGGCTCGAAAAAACTTGCATAGCCCAAAAGATGCCCGAAAAAAACGCCTTCTTCCAACTGTTGTCCGCATTGTATGTTACAAGGAATTGCATTTCGTGAATGCTCCGGGTGAGTTAGGGAGAGTTCGGGAAAGTGCGTGCAGTTTCAGAGGACAACCAATAATTTCATTCAAAAGGCCACCAAACTCACCCTTTTATATGCGTGCGTTTGCAGCTTATCGGCACCCTCTTTTTATCATGAGGGGCTGGATACCCGACTCCTGTTCTTTTGAGAAAAATGGGGCTAAAATAACTTCCGAAGGAACCTTTGTGATGCTATTGCTATCAGGTAAAAAGATATTCGTCACAGGATTTTTTATATCTTCTGCAGAAAAGTTGTCGAAGCCTGACAAAAATTTATTGTTGCTTGCACTGAACAGTCAAGGTGAACTAATAATTAGCCAATAACATGATAGTTAGCCGTTGCAGTATAACTATACGCTACCCACAGTATAATTGTTGTTACAGGCTTCTTTGTGTTTTTCACTTTTCATGTTTTTTCTTGAAATCAGAATAGTGTCTTGTTAAATAACATGACATACTGCTACAGTAACACTATTATCTTCTTGGCACAAGCGTTTCTTGATCCTATTTTTGGTTTTAATTGAAGTACAACTTCATGTGGATCTATATAAATATAGATGGCTATGGGGAGATCGATAACGAAGAAATGTGTGGAAATTTAAGTCAAAAAAATTTATATCGTATAATTAGCTGTATGAGCAGCTAATTATACTGTACGCACCCTATATATAATTATTCTGCATCAGCTAACCATTCTGTTACTGGCTAATTATCAGTTCTCCTTGAGTGCCTAATAGCCAGATATTTTGTTGAAAAAAATGGACCCTAATTTGCTTGAAAAACTTTCTTGACCTTACCTAAAGTATCACAATATATTTTTCTAAGATTTCTTAGAAAAGACTTGATTTTAAAAATCTCATGAAAAGACCATCAATTTATTAAATTTGACAAATTTATTAATTGTGCGTTTACCCTTTTTTGTTTCAACTTGTTGAATTCAATTCGAAATTTTAAAAGTTCAACTTTTTGAATTTGTCAAACAAAACAATGACCAATAAATTTCCTCAAAATCAAAAAAGGATAATAAACGATCAATTTTTTTCAATTCAATAAATCGATTTCGGCAAAATAAATCCTGTATTGTCCACAGGTTTGAAAATCATGTATCGCCTGCTTAAAATGTTACTTGTTTAACAATGATATCGAAAGCCAGCTTGACTAAATTTATATACATATATTGATATAATATACCTTGTGCATCACGTGGCATTGATTTGTATCTTTTTAATAAATTCTCACTTCAAATCAAAAAGGGAGACAATAATTACACAACCTGGTATTAATTCAGTTCCTGGTAAAATTGTATTCTTGTTTCTTATTTTTAAATGTACTTTCTTTTTCAGATCAACTGTTATCAAACCATGCACCATCAGCATTTTCGAAAAATCTTCAACGAGAGAGTAAATTTTAAAGGATTTTATTGGTAAATTATTGAGTAATAATTCATTGAACTTGTTCAGAAGTTGTTATGTTCGAATCGTCAAGTTCATACATAACAATCTGTATCCTAGAATTTCAAGAATTTTTCAGATCAGTTATAAAAAATATCCAGTTAAAGTTTTTAGAATATATACTATATATATGTAAAAAAAATATTTCTTAATTTTTATTTATTACGTTGTATTTTAGGTTAGTGACAATAATAATTGAGAATTAGGATACTTATGATTTGTTTACCCATTGTTCTCCGTTTTCAAAGTCTATACTTCAAATTTCAGAATCTTCCAGGCTAATGACGAAATCTTCAAGCCGCAGGGCTTCTTATTTATAATTTTTCCCCTGGGCAATAAGCTTATCCACAAGTCTCTATTCGATTCCGTTCTGCATTTCTGTTATCATACCCGTTATCACGCAGTTACATGAAACATCCACCATTTTCCATTTTAAATTTCGATCCCGTTCTAAATTCGTATTTTTTAAATCGTTATTAGCAATTTGGGGCGCATTAGTGGTAACTATGGCTAGTAATAGCCGTATTCCGTCTGTCTGTCTGTCCGCGAAAGACGCGTCCTGTTACGGAAACACGAAATGCGATATATAAAGGACGGGCGACCACCCCGTGGATTTTTCCACGGGTTAACGATTAGTCTATTTTATAATACCCGTATACGTCTGTCTGTCTGTCACGCAAAATGGTAACCGCAGTAGCGAGAAACACAAAATGCGGTTAATAATCCACGGGCGAACCCGTGGATTTATCCACGGGTTACCGACTAGTACAGTTATAATTTTTCTACAGTATACTTATAAATTGTTATAATATCGTTATAATTTCATTTAATTTTATATATATAAAATTTGCCACAACAACGCTAGCAGATAATATATGTATTGTCACACAAACAAAAGGCATTCGAAACCAGATCACCACCAATATTATTAAAATCAAACTCGTTTGATTTTATTCAAATATTATAGCCATGCAGGAAATTATGAGGTTGTGACGCACATGCTAGATGTTGAAATTATACATATAAAGGGGCTGTTCATATGGAAGCGGGCTGGCTCGGCTGGGCGGGATCTCTCTACTATCAAGAAACACATACAAAAATAAAAATGTGTTCATATGACAACCGAGCCAGCCCGCCTTGCCGAGATCTCGCTTGTTTTTACCGAGATCTCGGCTAGGCGGGATGAAAATTTTCCATGTGAACGGGCCAGCCCGGCCAGGCGGGCTGACTCACTTTATTTTTGAGCATGATCAAGATTATTTTATTTGTAGAAAGCATTTTTTTTCTGTACAGAAATGCCAAAAATATTGGAGGTTTAACTTTTTTTGTCAATTTATATAACTATTGGTGAAAATAATATTACATATGCATTGGAACAATAAATATATAAAAACGCTCCAGAAGAAAAACATTATCATCAAATTTTATTGTTGTGTATCTATCGTTGTTTTGACAAAATAATCATTATTTGTAGCTTTTTCATAAAATACATTTTTTTGAAGAATTCCTTGTAATTTAAATTTCCTTTAGAACGCCATATAAAATATATGAACAAACTGTCGTGACTATTTTCAGCCCGCCTAACCGGGCCAGCTCGCCTCATATGAACGTAACTAAATATCAGCCCGCCTAACCGAGCCAGCCGGGTCAACCGGGCCAGCTCGCCTCATATGAACAGCTCCTAAAGCTATATTATAAGAAATTATAACCATATTTAAAACATATTTTAAGAAATTACGTTGATATTATAAGGTATATTGCAGTGATATTATACAAGTGTATCCGGTCATTAATAGACAAATATAACAACTTATTAAGTATCATTGCCATACAGCATATCCAAAAAGAGTTATTAAAAAAGAACAGTATATTTAGTTTTATGATGAATATATCAATGCAAATCTTATACATACCAATTTTAAGATTTTGGCTACAACGTACATTATGTAATAATCAGCGCTTTACCTACCTAGCTATACATTTTTTTTAATTCGGTATAAACGCACTTTATCTTAGCCAACTTTGGCAGATTTGTGTTTGTAATCTGAACAAACTGCCGCAAAATTTCTTGATCTTGTATTTTATGTTTAAAAGTGTAGCTGGGTTAGCTGCATCTTTGAATGTCAATGCAAAAACAGTGTAGCCTGCTTAATGTTTAAGGCGTGAGTATAGGGGAAAAAAATCATTTAAAAATTATTTTTTTTTTAAATGATAAGATAGAAAAAAACCTGGCCTCTGGTAAAAAATGGTACAAAAATGTATTTAAATTACATTTTTTTCAACAAATTTAAAAATTACTTTTTGCTATGTGATAAAGATCGAATATTTGTTCCCGCATAATTATCTTGGGTATCAATTTTTGCTACTCAATTATGTAAGTGAACACGTGCATCATAAATATTTTCTCAAAAAACCTGTTATCTCCAAAAGTAATGAATGTTAAGAAAAAAATTAAAAATCGTTGTTAGATTATTGTTTTCCCAAAAAGAACCTAGTAGTATTGTAAATATCCGTGTATATTAAACCGTCAGATTTTATTTTTTCTTAAAAAGTTCTTAATAAGTTTTATACTATTATATAGAAAATCATGCAAGATTTCTAAAAATATATACATTAATGTATCAAAATATAGTTTTTTGAAGCATTTTAAAATATCACACCTTTTTCGTATACTCACGCCTTAAGCGTGGCTAGGTGATACATCTATTTTTTGATCGCGATTAATTTTTAGAACTACCACAGGGACCTTATTTTGTGAGATAAAATATGCAGTTACCATATACAAGAAGAATTATCTTGGTAACTACAATAAGGGTCTTTAAAGTTTGGAAAAGAGGTGTGCTGTTTTATTTGCAGGTTACATAATACTTTAATATGGTTTAGCTAGCTATAGCTAGCTAGGTACTTCCTAGAAAGGATACCTGTCTTTTGTTATGACCGATCGGCAACCGGCAAAAGGACACTTTGTAAAAACCAAGATGGCGGAAGGCAGTGAACTCGTAGGAGCACAGAAAGATATTTTTATGTTATAATTGTTTTCTTTCCCCTACGAAGTCACATTATCTGGCGACGAGGATAAACTGTGACTTATTCTGAAGTTTGTGATTTATCTTGAGTGACCATGGCCGGTAGCAATACGTCTGGAATGCCAAAGTTTGACCCAGAATTGCACAAAGGTAACACATACCATGCATTCATTAACTACGTGGACGCATTTGCATATGAATATGATGCTATAGCTAATGACCCAAGTACTTTAGAGGCAGACGCCAAAAGGAAGTGGATACAGCAAAATAAGAGAAAACAGCTTTTAGAACGATTTGCATCACGCAACCTACAAAGGACTATGAGGAGGAGGTCACCCCGGACAGAAGAGACACAATAACATTCGATGAGGTTGTTGACTATTTAAAACGTCGCTATAAACCAACGAAAAATACAACGTTGTCAAATTTTGCATTCCACAATTTAGCTCAAAACACAGAAGAGTCTTTTGATTTGTTTGTCAATCGGGTAAAGCACGAGGCAAGCTCGTGTGAATTCACGTGTGGCCCGGACTGCACCGTGAAAGTTGTTTTAGTGCGGGTCCTGATTATTATCGGCACCACGAACGACGAAATACGCAAAAAAGCGTTGAAGCAGCAATGGGGACTCCAAGATCTCAGTATCAATGGAAGACGCTTAGAAGCAGCATCAGAAGGAGCAAGAAAACTTGCAGCACCGGACACGAGTTTCGATGTTCGTAAAATAAAAAAGCCGGGAAAGTACTCACGCAAGAAGAAAGCCCATGACAACCTGAAATCCAAACCTTCGTCGAGACAGAAGGATTTTCTTTGTTATAAATGCTTGCAGAAGCGATGTGACGGAGGTAGAAAGTGTGCTGCTCGCAACCAAAAGTGTTTCGAGTGTGGCGAGGCCACTTCAAAGGGTCCGATGCTTGTCGTTACATCGGAAAACGCAAAACAAACTGGATAAAGGACCGTACAAAGCACCCTAATTTTAGCAGCTCCCAGGAGGGTTCCGAGACTGAATCGACATCGGAAGACGCCGGAAGGTCATCGGACAACGACGAAGCATCGTTAACGGCATCGGTTAAACGCACCCATGCTAGGAAACACATCGCCACACGCAGGGTAGGCAAGGTGCGTAAAACAAAAAATCTGCGAAAAGATTCCACTCGAAAACCAAGATACCAGGTGGAATTAGTGATAAAGGAGCAGAAAGTGAATGCTTTTTCCGATACAGGGGCTGATGTTAGTGTGATGTCTCTATCACTCGCGAAGCAGTTGCAGCTTCTCATCTGCAAAACGAAAGTGAAATTTAAACAGTATGCCTCGAAGGCCATAAAATGCGCTGGGTATTATGAAGGTCCTGTGATGTGGGGAGGAGCCGTGGCCAACCTAAGAATCTATATTGTGAAGAAAGAATTAGAATTTCTGTTGAGTGGAGTCGCTTCTGAAGAGCTTGGTATTATTGAGTTTAATGCAGCTCCACAAGCGATGAGTAAAGCCCAGTTAATAAGACGTACAGGAACTAAACGTGATCCAACAACAGCGGACATTATTAGCAGCTACAAGCATGCCTTTGAAGGCGTAGGGACCCTTAAAGACCACGAGGTGACACTCCATGTTGGTGAGTCCGTACCAGCTGTAGCAGCTAACCTTCGCTCTATTCCGTTCCACTTGCATGGAAGATTTGATGCGGAGATAAAGAAGATGAAGGAACCCGACATCATAGAAGAGCACAGTGGCCCAGCACCGTAGGTGTCCAACGTTGTCCTAGCCCCAAAAGATGACGGCGGGATAAGGGTCACTGTTGACATGCGCGAACCGAATAAGGCTATAAAAGACACCAATGTGCCTATTCAAAGACCTGAAGACGTTGAGGCACAACTGGCTGGGTGCAAATATTTGATATATAAAAAGCTTGATTTTAAAGCAGCGTTTCATCAGCTCACGATTGCACCCGGTATCAGATATTTAACTGTGTTTCACGCCAACGGAAGGTTGATGCGCTTCAAACGTCTGATGATGGGAACAAAGCCTGCATCAGGAGAGCTGCACCGAGCATTGCATCCACTACTTGCAGACATATATTTTACCAGTTGAAGTAAAACCGGTTTTGTTAGGTGTGAATGGGGTATAACAAGCAGCAAAGGTAGTACTTTCATTACTTGTTTTTTTCTTGTGTCGCACGTGCTTACTACTAAGCCAGGAGGTTTGTTGTTAGCCCCTAGACATATGCACCAAGTAATCGGTAATTCCCCCAAAAAATTAACCAAGTTGGGCAATATTCCGTACTTCCCGTGTGCTGCTAAAGCCTAAAACGCGTTTTAGTTTTGCGTAGATAGAGATAGAGAAATGTATGTTCTGGCACAGGCTCACGAACGCGCACGCACATCAAGTACTTAGGTGGCCAAGCCCAACAAATCGATATCATGCGGTGCCTATCCATGCACATCAAGGTAAAGTCCCTATATTACTATGTTTATTGATGCGCATCAAAAATCAATGCTGCAAATGAGTAAAAATAATTCTAGCACTAGTCCCTATAATTCTATGCACATCAAAATCAATGCGGCAAAGGAGTAAAAAGGTAAATTCCCTGAATACTGTTGACGTCAATCAACGCATGCGCAATAAGATGTGCTAGTTTTGAGCAAGATGAAATCCTCTGGCAAAATAAAATGTACATAATAAATGAATACACACACTGTTAAAGAATTACGAGATATTGCAAAAAGTCGTGGACTTACGGGGTATTACAGGCTATGCAAGGCTGAATTGGTTTCTAAAATTCAAGAAGATGATCATTTTCGGGATATGTGCAGCATGGCTGTCGAGTAAGATCCGGACATGTTCAGGTATGTACCAGATCAATTCAAGACGCAAGGCATGTGCAATAAAGCCGTTGAAAAAGATTTCGATATGCTCAAATATGTACCGGATCAATTCAAAACACAGGACACGTGCAACAAAGCTGTTGAAAAAGATCCCCGTATGTTCAGGTATGTGCCGGATCAATTCAAGACGGAGGATATGTGCAACAAGATAGTTGAGTATTATGTCAGCCTGTTCGAGTATGTCCCCAACAAAATCAAGACCCAGGATATGTGCAACAGGGCTGTCGAGTACGATCCCGACATGTTCAGGTATGTGCTGGATCAATTCGAGACGCAGGGCATGTGCAACAAGGTCGTTAAACACAATCCCCTTATGTTCAAATATATCTACGACCATTTCAAGACGGAGCATATGTGCAGCATGGCTGTTGAAGGAGAGCCCATGATGCTCGGCTATGTACCAGATCAATTCAAGGCGCAAGACATGTGTAGCAGGGCCGCCGAAAAGGATCCCTGGACACTCATGTACGTGCCGGACAGATTCATGACGCAAGGCATGTGCAGCAAGGCTGTTGAAAAATATCCCTCCCAACTCATGTATGTACCAGATTGGTTCGTTAGTAAAGAGATGTTGGCGAACAGGAAAAGCAAACTTAAATGGCGAAGAGCCTATCGCCATAGGAAATCCAAAAAGGCTAGAATTAAGGAGGAGTTAGCTCCAGTAGCCTGGCATCCGGATAGGGTCATAGATTGGTGCTTTTCAGAGGATGAAAAGGCAGACCTTAAAAAGCTGTGGGAGTAATCCCCCAACCTGCTTGGCAATCCCCGGACCTGTGTTGGAATATAATAAAATGGTACTCTGTTACTGGTGTTCTGTAGAACTATGCGACAAAGTCAGATGCCCCATGAGATACAACCCCCCCACAGGTGAGTACAAAGCATATGACGAAATCTGGCTTGTGCTGGTACTGCTACCAGGAATACATCACCTATAACGGGGGTGTATGCAATCATCGGGGCCTGTTTGAAATACAATAAAGAAGATGCTGAAATTTGAAGAAGAAATTGTCAACCCTAAAATTTTCTACAACTTTGCGACTACCTTTACGGACATTAATGATATCAACGTGGACTATCTGACAGTGTCAGACCCCATCCCTGCCAATGGAGGTAAGGATCAACGGTACATTATAGGCTACCATACACGAGACCTCGTGGTAGCACTCAGGGTAAAGACACCCAAAATCTGGTCCCCGAATGGAGTGACCCGGTACAACGCCAATGCTGTACCAGCGATGAGCCTTGATTTCGAAGAGTATCCCGACTGGGTTGCGAAGTATCGCCAAATATGGAACAAAATCGAAGAGTTGATTTCTGAGCAATTGGCAACGGAGCCTGTGAAAAAGGACCGTTACATCAATACCAAGCTCAAATACTACAAGGACGTGATAACAACTAAATTCCACGGTATGCCAGTACCCTATGATGAGCCATGTCAAGCCAGTGCAATCATGGCTATTTCATCGGTGTATGTACAGGGTAAAAACTACTACCCTCAGGTACATGTTGTGGAATGCCGGCACAAGGACTTCAAAAAAGAATGGCTGCTGAGTGAGGATTAAAAACCATATATTTTATAGGCCCTACAAGACCTATAAAATATACAAAACTAAGGCTTGTAAACAGGTGGAGAATCTAAATACTGCTTGCATACTATACAGATTGAATTTTTTTTTAAATTCATTTATACCTTCCTCCCGGCCATTCGCAACTAGCTGGGCACGCTCTCGTTCGTTGATGGAGACAACAATCCTCTTAACACGCTGCCTCATCTGTTCCTTCAATAACATATATTTTTGCTTCTCCTGCATAATGAGACTAAACTCGTAGTCGCTGATAACCCCATTTTCTACCGCTTTTGAGATGAGATCAACGATGGAGTTCAATTTTGTTTCCGCTAGTAGCCTAATTGCCTCATGTTTCTTGGCCTTCACACCAAGCCTATTCCCAGCGTTTCTCAGACCTGCCTGCCCAACTCCCACGGCGATCATAATACCCCCATCGCTATGCAGATCGGAACACCAAGGCCTGAGGCCAGCGCCCCAATTCCGACACCCGACGTTACTATAGTAATACCAAGCAGTCCGTGGTCGCAGTATCGGACCCAGGTCCCGTGCATCTTAAAATTCTTAGCGAGCTTATCCCTCTCCTTAATTTCCCTTCTCAGGTACTGTTCAATTTCTTCGATCTTTTTGAGCCTGTAGACCTGGCTTTCCTCCGGTATGTCCGCGCTTTGTGCAGGCGGCGCGCTTGATAAATCTGGGTATAGCTTTGTGATATCGCTCATTTATTATTCAATGAGCAAATGCATCGTTAATCCAGTGAACGAGACATTTTTGTCGTGGTGAAATTCGTCTGTTAGCATGAACTCGAGGCGATCCGTAGAGCCCTTCAATGGAAGGTAGATCGGAGTGTCAAAACTCCAGGTCAGCATGTCCCCCCAAGCGTTTAGCTCCTTGGTGGGGAGTAAGGCGAGAACTTTTGACTTTTTACCATCTAGCAGGGCATCACATTCGTCCAGCTGAGGGCAAACAAGTCGTAGTCTAATATAAACGTCAGTCTTATATTCGGCATCATAATCACCCTTCATATAGTACTTTTTCGCGGGATCGTATGCAAGCCCCAGGAGTTCATGCAGTTGTCGATTAAACACAACCGTGTACCCGTCACCGACACGGAGCCTACAGAGTCCATTTTTCAGGACAAACAGTTTAATCTTATCCTCTGCCTGACTGTTCACGATAGCCGCCAAATCCTCGATCTTGTACAGACCGGCCATAATGGTGATCCGAGTCTCCCTCTGATCAGGTCCTACCTTGCGGATGGTAAGGTCGTTGTTATTATAAATATTCAGCCACTCAGGCCGGATACTTATCGATTTCAAGGCAATTCTCGTATCTTGCCCAAGGTAGTCCTCGAATATCGTAGGCTTTTTGATATCTGTAATATACAGTTGCTTCATCCTTTTCTTCTTAAAGGAAAAGGATGAACATGTATTCATACAACCCCAAGGCAAGGTACAAGTCCAACAGGGGAGAATGGCCCCTTGTCGTAACCAACTTGGAGCACCAGGACTTATATGTATCGACGGAATCACACATTTCCGTGGTATTCCCCGAGTTTAGCAAATACCCTATAAAAGTACCAACCAATTTACTGAATGACCCTGTCAGAATGGAATGGAAGGGACAAGCCCTGGACTACTGGAACATTCAGGTGAATTTTGGTACCCATTGCGCAAGCACCGTATTAGACATCTCCGCACCTAACAGGCTCAGTACCCCTAGTCAACTCGATCTTCAAATTTCATGTCTATTACCACATGCGTCGCATTCTTGCTAGAATGAAAGTACCCATGCCTTATAATGATGGTTTTTCAAACTACAAAAACCCCTATTCCACATCAGGATACGCGCAAGTATGTCGTGAATACGGTGCAGATCCCAATAGCCTATATAAATTTGGATCGGTAAGTGCCTCAAAAACAAACGGTTCATGGTGGCCACAGGTTGATGGTGATTGGGCCAAATTCATCATACCAGCAAGTCAGGGGTTGACGTCGGAAGGTCTGACCAAGCTGAGTGAAAGTATAAGGGTTTACGTGGTCTTGTTGCTTGGGTCGCAGGCAGGGGCCAAAGCATCTTTAATCGGGTCTGGTGCGGACAACGACACGGCAAGGCAAATCTTGTTGCAAAAATTTGAAGCCATGGTACAACGTCAGGAAAATGTAGGGCATGACATCACGGAATTCCAGAAGGTGTTGCAATATGCCCGAACACCCGTAAATTTCGCCGTCATGCCCAGCGTGTACATGTTGCCCTCAGACATGAACCTGCGTATCGGTAAAATTGAGGGGTACAATAACAACATTTTGATCGCACCCGCCAATGTAAATGTGGGGTCCAAGTTGATGTGAATAATAACAAGCCTATTGTAAAGCCTATAGAGAGGGCTATCAAGCCACCTCCTAGACATACTACACCACCTAGGCATACTATCAAACCACAGCCTGGGCATACTATCAAACCACATCCTATACATGCTATACCCCTAAACATACTACACCTCCTAGGCATGCTACACCTCCTATACAGGCCATACTACCTAGGCATACTATACCTGAACACATAGAACCCTCACAACAACATGAGGATACCAAAACGGTGTTGATCACGGCTGGGGTAGGGCTCATCATTGCGTACATATGGCTAAAGTAATGTAAATATGTTTCATCAACATATTAGGCTCTTTTCCCCT
>JASGCC010001785.1:0-32951 GCA_030067915.1 Hydractinia echinata
TCCATGGTTCTTTCCTTCCGTATACATTCGACTATACGGGCCGAGCCCGGGATTTACGGGAAATCGCGGGTTTTCGTTGTCGGCGATTAAACTGCTTTCATTCGGCGTCTCATCAAAAATGAAAATATTTTTGAAAACTACAAGTCTCATGGGTTTTAGTGGTGAAAAAATAATTTTAAAAATCGTTCGGGAAATGAGTTTACTCCCTGGGTACTTTCTTTGTATACATTCGACTATACGGGCCGAGCCCGGGATTTACGGGAAATCGCGGGTTTTCGTTTGTCGGCGATTAAACTGCTTTCATTCGGCGTCTCATCAAAAATGAAAATATTTTGGAAAACTACAAGTCTCATGGGTTTTAGTGGTGAAAAAATAATTTTAAAAATCGTTCGGGAAATGAGTTTACTCCCTGGGTACTTTCTTTGTATACATTCGACTATACGGGCCGAGCCCGGGATTTACGGGAAATCGCGGGTTTTCGTTTGTCGGCGATTAAACTGCTTTCATTCGGCGTCTCATCAAAAATGAAAATATTTTTGAAAACTACAAGTCTCATGGGTTTTAGTGGTGAAAAAATAATTTTAAAAATCGTTCGGGAAATGAGTTTACTCCCTGGGTACTTTCTTTGTATACATTCGACTATACGGGCCGAGCCCGGGATTTACGGGAAATCGCGGGTTTTCGTTTGTCGGCGATTAAACTGCTTTCATTCGGCGTCTCATCAAAAATGAAAATATTTTTGAAAACTACAAGTCTCATGGGTTTTAGTGGTGAAAAATAATTTTAAAAATCGTTCGGGAAATGAGTTTACTCCCTGGGTACTTTCTTTGTATACATTCGACTATACGGGCCGAGCCCGGGATTTACGGGAAATCGCGGGTTTTCGTTTGTCCGGCGATTAAACTGCTTTCATTCGGCGTCTCATCAAAAATGAAAATATTTTTGAAAACTACAAGTCTCATGGGTTTTAGTGGTGAAAAAATAATTTTAAAAATCGTTCGGGAAATGAGTTTACTCCCTGGGTACTTTCTTTGTATACATTCGACTATACGGGCCGAGCCCGGGATTTACGGGAAATCGCGGGTTTTCGTTTGTCGGCGATTAAACTGCTTTCATTCGGCGTCTCATCAAAAATGAAAACATTTTTGAAAACTACAAGTCTCATGGGTTTTAGTGGTGAAAAATAATTTTAAAAATCGTTCGGGAAATGAGTTTACTCCCTGGGTACTTTCTTTGTATACATTCGACTATACGGGCCGAGCCCGGGATTTACGGGAAATCGCGGGTTTTCGTTTGTCGGCGATTAAACTGCTTTCATTCGGCGTCTCATCAAAAATGAAAATATTTTTGAAAACTACAAGTCTCATGGGTTTTAGTGGTGAAAAAATAATTTTAAAAATCGTTCGGGAAATGAGTTTACTCCCTGGGTACTTTCTTTGTATACATTCGACTATACGGGCCGAGCCCGGGATTTACGGGAAATCGCGGGTTTTCGTTTGTCCGGCGATTAAACTGCTTTCATTCGGCGTCTCATCAAAAATGAAAATATTTTTGAAAACTACAAGTCTCATGGGTTTTAGTGGTGAAAAAATAATTTTAAAAATCGTTCGGGAAATGAGTTTACTCCCTGGGTACTTTCTTTGTATACATTCGACTATACGGGCCGAGCCCGGGATTTACGGGAAATCGCGGGTTTTCGTTTGTCGGCGATTAAACTGCTTTCATTCGGCGTCTCATCAAAAATGAAAATATTTTTGAAAACTACAAGTCTCATGGGTTTTAGTGGTGAAAAAATAATTTTAAAAATCGTTCGGGAAATGAGTTTACTCCCTGGGTACTTTCTTTGTATACATTCGACTATACGGGCCGAGCCCGGGATTTACGGGAAATCGCGGGTTTTCGTTTGTCGGCGATTAAACTGCTTTCATTCGGCGTCTCATCAAAAATGAAAACATTTTTGAAAACTACAAGTCTCATGGGTTTTAGTGGTGAAAAAATAATTTTAAAAATCGTTCGGGAAATGAGTTTACTCCCTGGGTACTTTCTTTGTATACATTCGACTATACGGGCCGAGCCCGGGATTTACGGGAAATCGCGGGTTTTCGTTTGCCGGCGATTAAACTGCTTTCATTCGGCGTCTCATCAAAAATGAAAATATTTTTGAAAACTACAAGTCTCATGGGTTTTAGTGGTGAAAAAATAATTTTAAAAATCGTTCGGGAAATGAGTTTACTCCCTGGGTACTTTCTTTGTATACATTCGACTATACGGGCCGAGCCCGGGATTTACGGGAAATCGCGGGTTTTCGTTTGTCGGCGATTAAACTGCTTTCATTCGGCGTCTCATCAAAAATGAAAATATTTTTGAAAACTACAAGTCTCATGGGTTTTAGTGGTGAAAAAATAATTTTAAAAATCGTTCGGGAAATGAGTTTACTCCCTGGGTACTTTCTTTGTATACATTCGACTATACGGGCCGAGCCCGGGATTTACGGGAAATCGCGGGTTTTCGTTTGTCGGCGATTAAACTGCTTTCATTCGGCGTCTCATCAAAAATGAAAATATTTTTGAAAACTACAAGTCTCATGGGTTTTAGTGGTGAAAAAATAATTTTAAAAATCGTTCGGGAAATGAGTTTACTCCCTGGGTACTTTCTTTGTATACATTCGACTATACGGGCCGAGCCCGGGATTTACGGGAAATCGCGGGTTTTCGTTTGTCGGCGATTAAACTGCTTTCATTCGGCGTCTCATCAAAAATGAAAATATTTTTGAAAACTACAAGTCTCATGGGTTTTAGTGGTGAAAAAATAATTTTAAAAATCGTTCGGGAAATGAGTTTACTCCCTGGGTACTTTCTTTGTATACATTCGACTATACGGGCCGAGCCCGGGATTTACGGGAAATCGCGGGTTTTCGTTTGTCCGGCGATTAAACTGCTTTCATTCGGCGTCTCATCAAAAATGAAAATATTTTTGAAAACTACAAGTCTCATGGGTTTTAGTGGTGAAAAAATAATTTTAAAAATCGTTCGGGAAATGAGTTTACTCCCTGGGTACTTTCTTTGTATACATTCGACTATACGGGCCGAGCCCGGGATTTACGGGAAATCGCGGGTTTTCGTTTGCCGGCGATTAAACTGCTTTCATTCGGCGTCTCATCAAAAATGAAAATATTTTTGAAAACTACAAGTCTCATGGGTTTTAGTGGTGAAAAAATAATTTTAAAAATCGTTCGGGAAATGAGTTTACTCCCTGGGTACTTTCTTTGTATACATTCGACTATACGGGCCGAGCCCGGGATTTACGGGAAATCGCGGGTTTTCGTTTGTCGGCGATTAAACTGCTTTCATTCGGCGTCTCATCAAAAATGAAAACATTTTTGAAAACTACAAGTCTCATGGGTTTTAGTGGTGAAAAAATAATTTTAAAAATCGTTCGGGAAATGAGTTTACTCCCTGGGTACTTTCTTTGTATACATTCGACTATACGGGCCGAGCCCGGGATTTACGGGAAATCGCGGGTTTTCGTTTGTCGGCGATTAAACTGCTTTCATTCGGCGTCTCATCAAAAATGAAAATATTTTTGAAAACTACAAGTCTCATGGGTTTTAGTGGTGAAAAAATAATTTTAAAAATCGTTCGGGAAATGAGTTTACTCCCTGGGTACTTTCTTTGTATACATTCGACTATACGGGCCGAGCCCGGGATTTACGGGAAATCGCGGGTTTTCGTTTGTCGGCGATTAAACTGCTTTCATTCGGCGTCTCATCAAAAATGAAAACATTTTTGAAAACTACAAGTCTCATGGGTTTTAGTGGTGAAAAAATAATTTTAAAAATCGTTCGGGAAATGAGTTTACTCCCTGGGTACTTTCTTTGTATACATTCGACTATACGGGCCGAGCCCGGGATTTACGGGAAATCGCGGGTTTTCGTTTGTCGGCGATTAAACTGCTTTCATTCGGCGTCTCATCAAAAATGAAAATATTTTTGAAAACTACAAGTCTCATGGGTTTTAGTGGTGAAAAAATAATTTTAAAAATCGTTCGGGAAATGAGTTTACTCCCTGGGTACTTTCTTTGTATACATTCGACTATACGGGCCGAGCCCGGGATTTACGGGAAATCGCGGGTTTTCGTTTGTCGGCGATTAAACTGCTTTCATTCGGCGTCTCATCAAAAATGAAAATATTTTTGAAAACTACAAGTCTCATGGGTTTTAGTGGTGAAAAAATAATTTTAAAAATCGTTCGGGAAATGAGTTTACTCCCTGGGTACTTTCTTTGTATACATTCGACTATACGGGCCGAGCCCGGGATTTACGGGAAATCGCGGGTTTTCGTTTGTCGGCGATTAAACTGCTTTCATTCGGCGTCTCATCAAAAATGAAAATATTTTTGAAAACTACAAGTCTCATGGGTTTTAGTGGTGAAAAAATAATTTTAAAAATCGTTCGGGAAATGAGTTTACTCCCTGGGTACTTTCTTTGTATACATTCGACTATACGGGCCGAGCCCGGGATTTACGGGAAATCGCGGGTTTTCGTTTGTCCGGCGATTAAACTGCTTTCATTCGGCGTCTCATCAAAAATGAAAATATTTTTGAAAACTACAAGTCTCATGGGTTTTAGTGGTGAAAAAATAATTTTAAAAATCGTTCGGGAAATGAGTTTACTCCCTGGGTACTTTCTTTGTATACATTCGACTATACGGGCCGAGCCCGGGATTTACGGGAAATCGCGGGTTTTCGTTTGTCGGCGATTAAACTGCTTTCATTCGGCGTCTCATCAAAAATGAAAATATTTTTGAAAACTACAAGTCTCATGGGTTTTAGTGGTGAAAAAATAATTTTAAAAATCGTTCGGGAAATGAGTTTACTCCCTGGGTACTTTCTTTGTATACATTCGACTATACGGGCCGAGCCCGGGATTTACGGGAAATCGCGGGTTTTCGTTTGTCGGCGATTAAACTGCTTTCATTCGGCGTCTCATCAAAAATGAAAATATTTTTGAAAACTACAAGTCTCATGGGTTTTAGTGGTGAAAAAATAATTTTAAAAATCGTTCGGGAAATGAGTTTACTCCCTGGGTACTTTCTTTGTATACATTCGACTATACGGGCCGAGCCCGGGATTTACGGGAAATCGCGGGTTTTCGTTTGTCGGCGATTAAACTGCTTTCATTCGGCGTCTCATCAAAAATGAAAACATTTTTGAAAACTACAAGTCTCATGGGTTTTAGTGGTGAAAAAATAATTTTAAAAATCGTTCGGGAAATGAGTTTACTCCCTGGGTACTTTCTTTGTATACATTCGACTATACGGGCCGAGCCCGGGATTTACGGGAAATCGCGGGTTTTCGTTTGTCGGCGATTAAACTGCTTTCATTCGGCGTCTCATCAAAAATGAAAATATTTTTGAAAACTACAAGTCTCATGGGTTTTAGTGGTGAAAAAATAATTTTAAAAATCGTTCGGGAAATGAGTTTACTCCCTGGGTACTTTCTTTGTATACATTCGACTATACGGGCCGAGCCCGGGATTTACGGGAAATCGCGGGTTTTCGTTTGTCGGCGATTAAACTGCTTTCATTCGGCGTCTCATCAAAAATGAAAATATTTTTGAAAACTACAAGTCTCATGGGTTTTAGTGGTGAAAAAATAATTTTAAAAATCGTTCGGGAAATGAGTTTACTCCCTGGGTACTTTCTTTGTATACATTCGACTATACGGGCCGAGCCCGGGATTTACGGGAAATCGCGGGTTTTCGTTTGTCGGCGATTAAACTGCTTTCATTCGGCGTCTCATCAAAAATGAAAACATTTTTGAAAACTACAAGTCTCATGGGTTTTAGTGGTGAAAAAATAATTTTAAAAATCGTTCGGGAAATGAGTTTACTCCCTGGGTACTTTCTTTGTATACATTCGACTATACGGGCCGAGCCCGGGATTTACGGGAAATCGCGGGTTTTCGTTTGCCGGCGATTAAACTGCTTTCATTCGGCGTCTCATCAAAAATGAAAACATTTTTGAAAACTACAAGTCTCATGGGTTTTAGTGGTGAAAAAATAATTTTAAAAATCGTTCGGGAAATGAGTTTACTCCCTGGGTACTTTCTTTGTATACATTCGACTATACGGGCCGAGCCCGGGATTTACGGGAAATCGCGGGTTTTCGTTTGTCGGCGATTAAACTGCTTTCATTCGGCGTCTCATCAAAAATGAAAATATTTTTGAAAACTACAAGTCTCATGGGTTTTAGTGGTGAAAAAATAATTTTAAAAATCGTTCGGGAAATGAGTTTACTCCCTGGGTACTTTCTTTGTATACATTCGACTATACGGGCCGAGCCCGGGATTTACGGGAAATCGCGGGTTTTCGTTTGTCGGCGATTAAACTGCTTTCATTCGGCGTCTCATCAAAAATGAAAACATTTTTGAAAACTACAAGTCTCATGGGTTTTAGTGGTGAAAAAATAATTTTAAAAATCGTTCGGGAAATGAGTTTACTCCCTGGGTACTTTCTTTGTATACATTCGACTATACGGGCCGAGCCCGGGATTTACGGGAAATCGCGGGTTTTCGTTTGCCGGCGATTAAACTGCTTTCATTCGGCGTCTCATCAAAAATGAAAACATTTTTGAAAACTACAAGTCTCATGGGTTTTAGTGGTGAAAAAATAATTTTAAAAATCGTTCGGGAAATGAGTTTACTCCCTGGGTACTTTCTTTGTATACATTCGACTATACGGGCCGAGCCCGGGATTTACGGGAAATCGCGGGTTTTCGTTTGTCGGCGATTAAACTGCTTTCATTCGGCGTCTCATCAAAAATGAAAATATTTTTGAAAACTACAAGTCTCATGGGTTTTAGTGGTGAAAAAATAATTTTAAAAATCGTTCGGGAAATGAGTTTACTCCCTGGGTACTTTCTTTGTATACATTCGACTATACGGGCCGAGCCCGGGATTTACGGGAAATCGCGGGTTTTCGTTTGCCGGCGATTAAACTGCTTTCATTCGGCGTCTCATCAAAAATGAAAATATTTTTGAAAACTACAAGTCTCATGGGTTTTAGTGGTGAAAAAATAATTTTAAAAATCGTTCGGGAAATGAGTTTACTCCCTGGGTACTTTCTTTGTATACATTCGACTATACGGGCCGAGCCCGGGATTTACGGGAAATCGCGGGTTTTCGTTTGCCGGCGATTAAACTGCTTTCATTCGGCGTCTCATCAAAAATGAAAATATTTTTGAAAACTACAAGTCTCATGGGTTTTAGTGGTGAAAAAATAATTTTAAAAATCGTTCGGGAAATGAGTTTACTCCCTGGGTACTTTCTTTGTATACATTCGACTATACGGGCCGAGCCCGGGATTTACGGGAAATCGCGGGTTTTCGTTTGTCGGCGATTAAACTGCTTTCATTCGGCGTCTCATCAAAAATGAAAATATTTTTGAAAACTACAAGTCTCATGGGTTTTAGTGGTGAAAAAATAATTTTAAAAATCGTTCGGGAAATGAGTTTACTCCCTGGGTACTTTCTTTGTATACATTCGACTATACGGGCCGAGCCCGGGATTTACGGGAAATCGCGGGTTTTCGTTTGTCGGCGATTAAACTGCTTTCATTCGGCGTCTCATCAAAAATGAAAATATTTTTGAAAACTACAAGTCTCATGGGTTTTAGTGGTGAAAAAATAATTTTAAAAATCGTTCGGGAAATGAGTTTACTCCCTGGGTACTTTCTTTGTATACATTCGACTATACGGGCCGAGCCCGGGATTTACGGGAAATCGCGGGTTTTCGTTTGTCGGCGATTAAACTGCTTTCATTCGGCGTCTCATCAAAAATGAAAACATTTTTGAAAACTACAAGTCTCATGGGTTTTAGTGGTGAAAAAATAATTTTAAAAATCGTTCGGGAAATGAGTTTACTCCCTGGGTACTTTCTTTGTATACATTCGACTATACGGGCCGAGCCCGGGATTTACGGGAAATCGCGGGTTTTCGTTTGTCGGCGATTAAACTGCTTTCATTCGGCGTCTCATCAAAAATGAAAATATTTTTGAAAACTACAAGTCTCATGGGTTTTAGTGGTGAAAAAATAATTTTAAAAATCGTTCGGGAAATGAGTTTACTCCCTGGGTACTTTCTTTGTATACATTCGACTATACGGGCCGAGCCCGGGATTTACGGGAAATCGCGGGTTTTCGTTTGTCGGCGATTAAACTGCTTTCATTCGGCGTCTCATCAAAAATGAAAATATTTTTGAAAACTACAAGTCTCATGGGTTTTAGTGGTGAAAAAATAATTTTAAAAATCGTTCGGGAAATGAGTTTACTCCCTGGGTACTTTCTTTGTATACATTCGACTATACGGGCCGAGCCCGGGATTTACGGGAAATCGCGGGTTTTCGTTTGTCGGCGATTAAACTGCTTTCATTCGGCGTCTCATCAAAAATGAAAACATTTTTGAAAACTACAAGTCTCATGGGTTTTAGTGGTGAAAAAATAATTTTAAAAATCGTTCGGGAAATGAGTTTACTCCCTGGGTACTTTCTTTGTATACATTCGACTATACGGGCCGAGCCCGGGATTTACGGGAAATCGCGGGTTTTCGTTTGTCGGCGATTAAACTGCTTTCATTCGGCGTCTCATCAAAAATGAAAATATTTTTGAAAACTACAAGTCTCATGGGTTTTAGTGGTGAAAAAATAATTTTAAAAATCGTTCGGGAAATGAGTTTACTCCCTGGGTACTTTCTTTGTATACATTCGACTATACGGGCCGAGCCCGGGATTTACGGGAAATCGCGGGTTTTCGTTTGTCGGCGATTAAACTGCTTTCATTCGGCGTCTCATCAAAAATGAAAATATTTTTGAAAACTACAAGTCTCATGGGTTTTAGTGGTGAAAAAATAATTTTAAAAATCGTTCGGGAAATGAGTTTACTCCCTGGGTACTTTCTTTGTATACATTCGACTATACGGGCCGAGCCCGGGATTTACGGGAAATCGCGGGTTTTCGTTTGTCGGCGATTAAACTGCTTTCATTCGGCGTCTCATCAAAAATGAAAATATTTTTGAAAACTACAAGTCTCATGGGTTTTAGTGGTGAAAAAATAATTTTAAAAATCGTTCGGGAAATGAGTTTACTCCCTGGGTACTTTCTTTGTATACATTCGACTATACGGGCCGAGCCCGGGATTTACGGGAAATCGCGGGTTTTCGTTTGTCGGCGATTAAACTGCTTTCATTCGGCGTCTCATCAAAAATGAAAATATTTTTGAAAACTACAAGTCTCATGGGTTTTAGTGGTGAAAAAATAATTTTAAAAATCGTTCGGGAAATGAGTTTACTCCCTGGGTACTTTCTTTGTATACATTCGACTATACGGGCCGAGCCCGGGATTTACGGGAAATCGCGGGTTTTCGTTTGTCGGCGATTAAACTGCTTTCATTCGGCGTCTCATCAAAAATGAAAACATTTTTGAAAACTACAAGTCTCATGGGTTTTAGTGGTGAAAAAATAATTTTAAAAATCGTTCGGGAAATGAGTTTACTCCCTGGGTACTTTCTTTGTATACATTCGACTATACGGGCCGAGCCCGGGATTTACGGGAAATCGCGGGTTTTCGTTTGTCGGCGATTAAACTGCTTTCATTCGGCGTCTCATCAAAAATGAAAATATTTTTGAAAACTACAAGTCTCATGGGTTTTAGTGGTGAAAAAATAATTTTAAAAATCGTTCGGGAAATGAGTTTACTCCCTGGGTACTTTCTTTGTATACATTCGACTATACGGGCCGAGCCCGGGATTTACGGGAAATCGCGGGTTTTCGTTTGTCGGCGATTAAACTGCTTTCATTCGGCGTCTCATCAAAAATGAAAATATTTTTGAAAACTACAAGTCTCATGGGTTTTAGTGGTGAAAAAATAATTTTAAAAATCGTTCGGGAAATGAGTTTACTCCCTGGGTACTTTCTTTGTATACATTCGACTATACGGGCCGAGCCCGGGATTTACGGGAAATCGCGGGTTTTCGTTTGTCGGCGATTAAACTGCTTTCATTCGGCGTCTCATCAAAAATGAAAACATTTTTGAAAACTACAAGTCTCATGGGTTTTAGTGGTGAAAAAATAATTTTAAAAATCGTTCGGGAAATGAGTTTACTCCCTGGGTACTTTCTTTGTATACATTCGACTATACGGGCCGAGCCCGGGATTTACGGGAAATCGCGGGTTTTCGTTTGTCGGCGATTAAACTGCTTTCATTCGGCGTCTCATCAAAAATGAAAACATTTTTGAAAACTACAAGTCTCATGGGTTTTAGTGGTGAAAAAATAATTTTAAAAATCGTTCGGGAAATGAGTTTACTCCCTGGGTACTTTCTTTGTATACATTCGACTATACGGGCCGAGCCCGGGATTTACGGGAAATCGCGGGTTTTCGTTTGTCGGCGATTAAACTGCTTTCATTCGGCGTCTCATCAAAAATGAAAATATTTTTGAAAACTACAAGTCTCATGGGTTTTAGTGGTGAAAAAATAATTTTAAAAATCGTTCGGGAAATGAGTTTACTCCCTGGGTACTTTCTTTGTATACATTCGACTATACGGGCCGAGCCCGGGATTTACGGGAAATCGCGGGTTTTCGTTTGTCGGCGATTAAACTGCTTTCATTCGGCGTCTCATCAAAAATGAAAATATTTTTGAAAACTACAAGTCTCATGGGTTTTAGTGGTGAAAAAATAATTTTAAAAATCGTTCGGGAAATGAGTTTACTCCCTGGGTACTTTCTTTGTATACATTCGACTATACGGGCCGAGCCCGGGATTTACGGGAAATCGCGGGTTTTCGTTTGTCGGCGATTAAACTGCTTTCATTCGGCGTCTCATCAAAAATGAAAACATTTTTGAAAACTACAAGTCTCATGGGTTTTAGTGGTGAAAAAATAATTTTAAAAATCGTTCGGGAAATGAGTTTACTCCCTGGGTACTTTCTTTGTATACATTCGACTATACGGGCCGAGCCCGGGATTTACGGGAAATCGCGGGTTTTCGTTTGTCGGCGATTAAACTGCTTTCATTCGGCGTCTCATCAAAAATGAAAATATTTTTGAAAACTACAAGTCTCATGGGTTTTAGTGGTGAAAAAATAATTTTAAAAATCGTTCGGGAAATGAGTTTACTCCCTGGGTACTTTCTTTGTATACATTCGACTATACGGGCCGAGCCCGGGATTTACGGGAAATCGCGGGTTTTCGTTTGTCGGCGATTAAACTGCTTTCATTCGGCGTCTCATCAAAAATGAAAACATTTTTGAAAACTACAAGTCTCATGGGTTTTAGTGGTGAAAAAATAATTTTAAAAATCGTTCGGGAAATGAGTTTACTCCCTGGGTACTTTCTTTGTATACATTCGACTATACGGGCCGAGCCCGGGATTTACGGGAAATCGCGGGTTTTCGTTTGTCGGCGATTAAACTGCTTTCATTCGGCGTCTCATCAAAAATGAAAATATTTTTGAAAACTACAAGTCTCATGGGTTTTAGTGGTGAAAAAATAATTTTAAAAATCGTTCGGGAAATGAGTTTACTCCCTGGGTACTTTCTTTGTATACATTCGACTATACGGGCCGAGCCCGGGATTTACGGGAAATCGCGGGTTTTCGTTTGTCGGCGATTAAACTGCTTTCATTCGGCGTCTCATCAAAAATGAAAATATTTTTGAAAACTACAAGTCTCATGGGTTTTAGTGGTGAAAAAATAATTTTAAAAATCGTTCGGGAAATGAGTTTACTCCCTGGGTACTTTCTTTGTATACATTCGACTATACGGGCCGAGCCCGGGATTTACGGGAAATCGCGGGTTTTCGTTTGTCGGCGATTAAACTGCTTTCATTCGGCGTCTCATCAAAAATGAAAATATTTTTGAAAACTACAAGTCTCATGGGTTTTAGTGGTGAAAAAATAATTTTAAAAATCGTTCGGGAAATGAGTTTACTCCCTGGGTACTTTCTTTGTATACATTCGACTATACGGGCCGAGCCCGGGATTTACGGGAAATCGCGGGTTTTCGTTTGTCGGCGATTAAACTGCTTTCATTCGGCGTCTCATCAAAAATGAAAACATTTTTGAAAACTACAAGTCTCATGGGTTTTAGTGGTGAAAAAATAATTTTAAAAATCGTTCGGGAAATGAGTTTACTCCCTGGGTACTTTCTTTGTATACATTCGACTATACGGGCCGAGCCCGGGATTTACGGGAAATCGCGGGTTTTCGTTTGTCGGCGATTAAACTGCTTTCATTCGGCGTCTCATCAAAAATGAAAATATTTTTGAAAACTACAAGTCTCATGGGTTTTAGTGGTGAAAAAATAATTTTAAAAATCGTTCGGGAAATGAGTTTACTCCCTGGGTACTTTCTTTGTATACATTCGACTATACGGGCCGAGCCCGGGATTTACGGGAAATCGCGGGTTTTCGTTTGTCGGCGATTAAACTGCTTTCATTCGGCGTCTCATCAAAAATGAAAATATTTTTGAAAACTACAAGTCTCATGGGTTTTAGTGGTGAAAAAATAATTTTAAAAATCGTTCGGGAAATGAGTTTACTCCCTGGGTACTTTCTTTGTATACATTCGACTATACGGGCCGAGCCCGGGATTTACGGGAAATCGCGGGTTTTCGTTTGTCGGCGATTAAACTGCTTTCATTCGGCGTCTCATCAAAAATGAAAATATTTTTGAAAACTACAAGTCTCATGGGTTTTAGTGGTGAAAAAATAATTTTAAAAATCGTTCGGGAAATGAGTTTACTCCCTGGGTACTTTCTTTGTATACATTCGACTATACGGGCCGAGCCCGGGATTTACGGGAAATCGCGGGTTTTCGTTTGTCGGCGATTAAACTGCTTTCATTCGGCGTCTCATCAAAAATGAAAATATTTTTGAAAACTACAAGTCTCATGGGTTTTAGTGGTGAAAAAATAATTTTAAAAATCGTTCGGGAAATGAGTTTACTCCCTGGGTACTTTCTTTGTATACATTCGACTATACGGGCCGAGCCCGGGATTTACGGGAAATCGCGGGTTTTCGTTTGTCGGCGATTAAACTGCTTTCATTCGGCGTCTCATCAAAAATGAAAACATTTTTGAAAACTACAAGTCTCATGGGTTTTAGTGGTGAAAAAATAATTTTAAAAATCGTTCGGGAAATGAGTTTACTCCCTGGGTACTTTCTTTGTATACATTCGACTATACGGGCCGAGCCCGGGATTTACGGGAAATCGCGGGTTTTCGTTTGTCGGCGATTAAACTGCTTTCATTCGGCGTCTCATCAAAAATGAAAATATTTTTGAAAACTACAAGTCTCATGGGTTTTAGTGGTGAAAAAATAATTTTAAAAATCGTTCGGGAAATGAGTTTACTCCCTGGGTACTTTCTTTGTATACATTCGACTATACGGGCCGAGCCCGGGATTTACGGGAAATCGCGGGTTTTCGTTTGTCGGCGATTAAACTGCTTTCATTCGGCGTCTCATCAAAAATGAAAACATTTTTGAAAACTACAAGTCTCATGGGTTTTAGTGGTGAAAAAATAATTTTAAAAATCGTTCGGGAAATGAGTTTACTCCCTGGGTACTTTCTTTGTATACATTCGACTATACGGGCCGAGCCCGGGATTTACGGGAAATCGCGGGTTTTCGTTTGTCGGCGATTAAACTGCTTTCATTCGGCGTCTCATCAAAAATGAAAACATTTTTGAAAACTACAAGTCTCATGGGTTTTAGTGGTGAAAAAATAATTTTAAAAATCGTTCGGGAAATGAGTTTACTCCCTGGGTACTTTCTTTGTATACATTCGACTATACGGGCCGAGCCCGGGATTTACGGGAAATCGCGGGTTTTCGTTTGTCGGCGATTAAACTGCTTTCATTCGGCGTCTCATCAAAAATGAAAATATTTTTGAAAACTACAAGTCTCATGGGTTTTAGTGGTGAAAAAATAATTTTAAAAATCGTTCGGGAAATGAGTTTACTCCCTGGGTACTTTCTTTGTATACATTCGACTATACGGGCCGAGCCCGGGATTTACGGGAAATCGCGGGTTTTCGTTTGTCGGCGATTAAACTGCTTTCATTCGGCGTCTCATCAAAAATGAAAATATTTTTGAAAACTACAAGTCTCATGGGTTTTAGTGGTGAAAAAATAATTTTAAAAATCGTTCGGGAAATGAGTTTACTCCCTGGGTACTTTCTTTGTATACATTCGACTATACGGGCCGAGCCCGGGATTTACGGGAAATCGCGGGTTTCGTTTGTCGGCGATTAAACTGCTTTCATTCGGCGTCTCAACAAAATGAAAACATTTTTGAAAACTACAAGTCCATGGGTTTTAGTGGTGAAAAAAATAATTTTAAAAATCGTTCGGGAAATGAGTTTACTCCCTGGTACTTTCTTTGTATACATTCGACTATACGGGCCGAGCACACGGATGGTTCGAAGCGGAATCTAAGAGTTAGCGCATGCGCTGGTTTTTAACAACATCCGTGGAGGAATAATGGCGGCCGGCATCAAACTACGTAGTCAAAACAAACCAAGAGCAAGTTTAAATCTATTGTTATCCTCCCATCTAATATTCCAATGGATCTAATTTAGCCGTAAACGAACATGTGATAAGTCAACGAAGAGGCTCAGCGAAACATTTTTGTTGTAGTGGAGCTAGGTACGGGGAACAAGACTACTCAAGTAGATGAAAGAAAAAATCAAGATTTTTGCTTATTTGCGTTACGTTGCTAACGTCAAGGTAATTAACTTGTTATTCAGAGTTTTCTAGGGCTGTAGAAAAGTTATTTTACATCAAGGACACATGGTCCTAAGAGAAAAATACAACTTTGAAGTGCTTTCAGTTTTTTTTAATCAGAAAATGACTTTTGAAGTAGGCATATTTTTCACAGTTTCACGATAACTATCAAATACGTATGAAAGCTTCAATATCGTTTAACTAAGCCAATGTGGCATTACTGTGTTATAAATTTACTATAAACTGGTTAACACAAGGTTGGTTAACATAAATTTTTTATATATAGCTATACATGCTAGGGTATGTAGGCGACAAAATACAGTCACATCCACTTAACAACTAGTAGAAAATTCTGTCACTACTCTTCCTCCCTGTTGTTTTTTCAGATGCGAGTTTGATGTCAAAAGTGGCAAGCCATCGGGAAATATTTCGCATAAGGTTCCATGGCAAATTCAAGGTGGCTTTCATGGCGGCAGCAGTCTCAGCTGGAATGGAGACATGATGGATTTCTGCGATTATTTGTTTTCGCTGCTCCTTGTCGCATTTTTTCATGATCGCAGCTGTTTGTTTCACAAATGCATCATTTGAATTTCCTGAAATCATGTTGATTATATTTTTAGCTGTTTTGCTCCGATCAGATAAGCTTCTTTTACTGCTTTCATTTGATAACTTTCTTGGCATGCTGATCGGTGTAACCGTTATTGGCTAAAATAAGGCCTAGATTAGACGCCTCATTTTTGCCGTGCGAAACTTAATTAAAATAGCGTAAAAAAATCTATGTCTATTTAGTTCGACAAAAAGACGACGTCTAATTCAACGTAAATAATTAGGTCGACGTTATTCAAAAAGTACAAAAGTACAAAAGGCCTAAAGAAATGTTTTTTATTTTTAGTCTTTGTTAGGTATGTAATATATATATATATATAGTAGAAATATGAATAATTTTCAGGTAAATGCAGAAATATATGTATATTCTAAATGTTTATTTATATACCTGTGGTCCTTTTATAGCAAATTGAATTGTTTGATTCGGTAGTGTTGACTGTTTAATTTTGATACCAACCAAATGTGTCATGCATTTTTCAATAATTGTCGGTACAGGCTTAGACGGACTTAGCTTTAAAATGTCGTTGGGTGTCATCAATTCTGGCTCAATGGTTTTTTTTTGGCCTTTCACCTTTTTTAGATTTTATAGGCCGTCCCCCTTTAGATTTAATTTTCGAGAAATTTGATGCACTGCCTTCTTTCCATTTTACTGGGCATTTTGCTGTTTTTGTGCCCTGCAAATTACAATTTTGCATTGTGCAGTAACATTTATTACAAAATTTTGGTGGATGTATTTTGTTAACATCTTGCTCAAAGCCTCCTGAAATGCTGACTGAAGGCCAGAAAGGTTTTACTTTACAAGATAGGAAACTCTTCCATTCAAAATATTTCCACATATGCGACAAAGTTTGGTTAGATCTGTATGTTCTGCCATTCTATAGCTATAATTATTCTAAAAAATAATATTATGTAACCAGTTTAATCGTTGCCTTTCCAATTATATTTCTTAACTTAGTCAAAAGCAGCTTTTTGGAAACATAAAGTTTCACATTTCATGACCATAAGCTTTTTTTCCTGTCTGTGCCACCATTTTAAAAATTTGAATTTTGTTCAACTTTGATGACAAATATTTTTCAGAAAAAAACTGAAAGCAGTATGGAACTTCAAAAAATAGAAAGTATAATCCTTGGGCTTTCGTAACATATAAGTTTGATTAGGTGAAAAACTCTATATAACGTTATAGCCGACCTGTTAGCTAGGTCACTTTTTGACTCGACATTTACCGTCCCGTCTTATTTACGTTTGTTGCGCTTGGAAACGACAACAAAATTGTTTTTTGTTTTTTTCCACAGCATCTGAAGACCTTAGATGCTAGTTAAATAGATTTACATAAGGCCACGCGAGAGTAAAATTTCTGTTATCGACATTAGAAGTTGTGCGGATTTACGGGAAATAGCGGGTTTTCGTTTCCGCGATTAAACTGCTTTCATTCGGCGTCTCATCAAAAATGAAAATACTTTTAGAAAACTACAAGTCTCATGGGTTTTAGTGGTGAAAAAATAATTTTAAAAATCGTTCGGGAAATGAGTTTACTCCTGGGTACTTTCTTTGTATACATTCGACTATACGGGCCGAGCCCGGGATTTACGGGAAATCGCGGGTTTTCGTTTGTCGGCGATTAAACTGCTTTCCATTCGGCGTCTCATCAAAAATGAAAACATTTTGAAAACTACAAGTCTCATGGGTTTTTAGTGGTGAAAAAATAATTTTAAAAATCGTTCGGGAAATGAGTTTTACTCCCTGGGTACTTTCTTTGTATACATTCGACTATACGGGCCGAGCCCGGGATTTACGGGAAATCGCGGGTTTTCGTTTGCCGGCGATTAAACTGCTATCATTCGGCGTCTCATCAAAAATGAAAACATTTTTGAAAACTACAAGTCTCATGGGTTTTAGTGGTGAAAAATTAATTTTAAAAATCGTTCGGGAAATGAGTTTACTCCCTGGGTACTTTCTTTGTATACATTCGACTATACGGGCCGAGCCCGGGATTTACGGGAAATCGCGGGTTTTCGTTTGTCGGCGATTAAACTGCTTTCATTCGGCGTCTCATCAAAAATGAAAATATTTTTGAAAACTACAAGTCTCATGGGTTTTAGTGGTGAAAAAATAATTTTAAAAATCGTTCGGGAAATGAGTTTACTCCCTGGGTACTTTCTTTGTATACATTCGACTATACGGGCCGAGCCCGGGATTTACGGGAAATCGCGGGTTTTCGTTTGTCGGCGATTAAACTGCTTTCATTCGGCGTCTCATCAAAAATGAAAATATTTTTGAAAACTACAAGTCTCATGGGTTTTAGTGGTGAAAAAATAATTTTACAAATCGTTCGGGAAATGAGTTTACTCCCTGGGTACTTTCTTTGTATACATTCGACTATACGGGCCGAGCCCGGGATTTACGGGAAATCGCGGGTTTTCGTTTGTCGGCGATTAAACTGCTTTCATTCGGCGTCTCATCAAAAATGAAAACATTTTTGAAAACTACAAGTCTCATGGGTTTTAGTGGTGAAAAAATAATTTTAAAAATCGTTCGGGAAATGAGTTTACTCCCTGGGTACTTTCTTTGTATACATTCGACTATACGGGCCGAGCCCGGGATTTACGGGAAATCGCGGGTTTTCGTTTGTCCGGCGATTAAACTGCTTTCATTCGGCGTCTCATCAAAAATGAAAACATTTTTGAAAACTACAAGTCTCATGGGTTTTAGTGGTGAAAAAATAATTTTAAAAATCGTTCGGGAAATGAGTTTACTCCCTGGGTACTTTCTTTGTATACATTCGACTATACGGGCCGAGCCCGGGATTTACGGGAAATCGCGGGTTTTCGTTGTCGGCGATTAAACTGCTATCATTCGGCGTCTCATCAAAAATGAAAACATTTTTGAAAACTACAAGTCTCATGGGTTTTAGTGGTGAAAAAATAATTTTAAAAATCGTTCGGGAAATGAGTTTACTCCCTGGGTACTTTCTTTGTATACATTCGACTATACGGGCCGAGCCCGGGATTTACGGGAAATCGCGGGTTTTCGTTTGTCGGCGATTAAACTGCTTTCATTCGGCGTCTCATCAAAAATGAAAATATTTTTGAAAACTACAAGTCTCATGGGTTTTAGTGGTGAAAAAATAATTTTAAAAATCGTTCGGGAAATGAGTTTACTCCCTGGGTACTTTCTTTGTATACATTCGACTATACGGGCCGAGCCCGGGATTTACGGGAAATCGCGGGTTTTCGTTTGTCGGCGATTAAACTGCTTTCATTCGGCGTCTCATCAAAAATGAAAACATTTTTGAAAACTACAAGTCTCATGGGTTTTAGTGGTGAAAAAATAATTTTAAAAATCGTTCGGGAAATGAGTTTACTCCTGGGTACTTTCTTTGTATACATTCGACTATACGGGCCGAGCCCGGGATTTACGGGAAATCGCGGGTTTTCGTTTGTCGGCGATTAAACTGCTTTCATTCGGCGTCTCATCAAAAATGAAAATATTTTTGAAAACTACAAGTCTCATGGGTTTTAGTGGTGAAAAAATAATTTTAAAAATCGTTCGGGAAATGAGTTTACTCCCTGGGTACTTTCTTTGTATACATTAGACTATACGGGCGAGCCCGGGATTTACGGGAAATCGCGGGTTTTCGTTTGCCGGCGATTAAACTGCTTTCATTCGGCGTCTCATCAAAAATGAAAACATTTTTGAAAACTACAAGTCTCATGGGTTTTAGTGGTGAAAAAATAATTTTAAAAATCGTTCGGGAAATGAGTTTACTCCCTGGGTACTTTCTTTGTATACATTCGACTATACGGGCCGAGCCCGGGATTTACGGGAAATCGCGGGTTTTCGTTTGTCGGCGATTAAACTGCTTTCATTCGGCGTCTCATCAAAAATGAAAATATTTTTGAAAACTACAAGTCTCATGGGTTTTAGTGGTGAAAAAATAATTTTAAAAATCGTTCGGGAAATGAGTTTACTCCCTGGGTAATTTCTTTGTATACATTCGACTATACGGGCCGAGCCCGGGATTTACGGGATATCGCGGGTTTTTGTTTGTCGGCGATTAATCTGCTTTCATTCGACGTCTCATCAAAAATGAAAATATTTTTGAAAACTACAAGTCTCATGGGTTTTAGTGGTGAAAAAATAATTTTAAAAATTGTTCGGGAAATGAGTTTACTCCCTGGGTACTTTCTTTGTATACATTCGACTATACGGGACGAGCCCGGGATTTACGGGAAATCGCGGGTTTTCGTTTGCGGCGGATTAAACTGCTATTCATTCGGCGTCTCATCAAAAATGAAAACATTTTTGAAAACTACAAGTCTCATGGGTTTTAGTGGTGAAAAAATAATTTTAAAAATCGTTCGGGAAATGAGTTTACTCCCTGGGTACTTTCTTTGTATACATTCGACTATACGGGCCGAGCCCGGGATTTACGGGAAATCGCGGGTTTTCGTTTGTCGGCGATTAAACTGCTTTCATTCGGCGTCTCATCAAAAATGAAAATATTTTTGAAAACTACAAGTCTCATGGGTTTTAGTGGTGAAAAATAATTTTAAAAATCGTTCGGGAAATGAGTTTACTCCCTGGGTATTTCTTTGTATACATTCGACTATACGGGCCGAGCCCGGGATTTACGGAAATCGCGGGTTTTTCGTTTGTCGGCGATTAACTGCTTTCATTCGACGTCTCATCAAAAATGAAAATATTTTTGAAAACTACAAGTCTCATGGGTTTTAGTGGTGAAAAAATAATTTTAAAAATCGTTCGGGAAATGAGTTTACTCCCTGGGTACTTTCTTTGTATACATTCGACTATACGGGACGAGCCCGGTATTTACGGGAAATCGCGGGTTTTCGTTGTGCGGCGATTAAACTGCTATCATTCGGCGTCTCATCAAAAATGAAAACATTTTTGAAAACTAACAAGTCTCATGGGTTTTAGTGGTGAAAAAATAATTTTAAAAATCGTTCGGGAAATGAGTTTACTCCCTGGGTACTTTCTTTGTATACATTCGACTATACGGGCCGAGCCCGGGATTTACGGGAAATCGCGGGTTTTCGTTTGTCGGCGATTAAACTGCTTTCATTCGGCGTCTCATCAAAAATGAAAATATTTTTGAAAACTACAAGTCTCATGGGTTTTAGTGGTGAAAAAATAATTTTACAAATCGTTCGGGAAATGAGTTTACTCCCTGGGTAATTTCTTTGTATACATTCGACTATACGGGCCGAGCCCAGGATTTACGGGATATCGCGGTTTTTGTTTGTCGGCGATTAATCTGCTTTCATTCGGCGTCTCATCAAAAATGAAAATATTTTTGAAAACTACAAGTCCCATGGGTTTAGTGGTGAAAAAATAATTTTACAAATCGTTCGGGAAATGAGTTTACTCCCTGGTTACTTTCTTTGTATACATTCGACTATACGGGCCGAGCCCGGGATTTACGGGAAATCGCGGGTTTTCGTTTGTCGGCGATTAAACTGCTTTCATTCGGCGTCTCAACAAAAATGAAAACATTTTTGAAAACTACAAGTCCCATGGGTTTTAGTGGTGAAAAAATAATTTTACAAAATCGTTCGGGAAATGAGTTTACTCCCTGGTTACTTTCTTTGTATACATTCGACTATACGGGCCGAGCACACGGGATGGTTCGAAGCGGAATCTAAGAGTTAGCGCATGCGCTGGTTTTTAACAACATCCGTGGAGGAATAATGGCGGCCGGCATCAAACTACGTAGTCAAAACAAACCAAGAGCAAGTTTAAATCTATTGTTATCCTCCCATCTAATATTCCAATGGATCTAATTTAGCCGTAAACGAACATGTGATAAGTCAACGAGAGGCCTCAGCGAAACATTTTTGTTGTAGTGGAGCTAGGTACGGGGAACAAGACTACTCAAGTAGATGAAAGAAAAATCAAGATTTTTTGCTTATTTGCGTTACGGTTGCTAACGTCAAGGTAATTAACTTGTTATTCAGAGTTTTCTAGGGCTGTAGAAAAGTTATTTTACATCAAGGACACATGGTCCTAGAGAAAAATACAACTTTTGAAGTGCTTTCAGTTTTTTTTTAATCAGAAAATGACTTTTGAAGTAGGCATATTTTTTCACAGTTTCACGATAACTATCAAATACGTATGAAAGCTTCAATGTCGTTTAACTAAGCCAATGTGGGCATTACTGTGTTATAAATTTTACTATAAACTGGTTAACACAAGGTTGGTTAACATAAATTTTTTATATATAGCTATACATGCTAGGGTATGTAGGCGACAAAATACAGTCACATCCACTTAACAACTAGTAGAAAATTCTGTCACTACTCTTCCTCCCTGTTGTTTTTTCAGATGCGAGTTTTGATGTCAAAAGTGGCAAGCCATCGGGAAATATTTCGCATAAGGTTCCATGGCAAATTCAAGGTGGCTTTCATGGCGGCAGCAGTCTCAGCTGGAATGGAGACATGATGGATTTCTGCGATTATTTGTTTTCGCTGCTCCTTGTCGCATTTTTTCATGATCGCAGCTGTTTGTTTCACAAATGCATCATTTGAATTTCCTGAAATCATGTTGATTATATTTTTAGCTGTTTTGCTCCGATCAGATAAGCTTCTTTTACTGCTTTCATTTTGATAACTTTCTTGGCATGCTGATCGGTTGTAACCGTTATTGGCTAAAATAAGGCCTAGATTAGACGCCTCATTTTTGCCGTGCGAAACTTAATTAAAATAGCGTAAAAAAATCTATGTCTATTCTAGTTCGAAAAAAGACGACGTCTAATTCAACGTAAATAATTAGGTCGACGTTATTCAAAAGTACAAAAGTACAAAAGGCCTAAAGAAATGTTTTTTATTTTTAGTCTTTGTTAGGTATGTAATATATATATATATATAGTTAGAAATATGAATAATTTTCAGGTAAATGCAGAAATATATGTATATTCTAAATGTTTATTTATATACCTGTGGTCCTTTTATAGCAAATTGAATTGTTTGATTCGGTAGTGTTGACTGTTTAATTTTGATACCAACAAATGTGTCATGCATTTTTTCAATAATTGTCGGTACAGGCTTAGACGGACTTAGCTTTAAAATGTCGTTGGGTGTCATCAATTCTGGCTCAATGGTTTTTTTTTGGCCTTTCACCTTTTTTAGATTTTATAGGCCGTCCCCCTTTAGATTTAATTTTCGAGAAATTTGATGCACTGCCTTCTTTCCATTTTACTGGGCATTTTGCCTGTTTTTGTGCCCTGCAAATTACAATTTTGCATTGTGCAGTAACATTTATTACAAAATTTTGGTGGATGTATTTGTTAACATCTTGCTCAAAGCCTCCTGAAATGCTGACTGAAGGCCAGAAAGGTTTTTACTTTACAAGATAGGAAACTCTTCCATTCAAAATATTTCCACATATGCGACAAAGTTTGGTTAGATCTGTATGTTCTGCCATTCTATAGCTATAATTATTCTAAAAAATAATATTATGTAACCAGTTTAATCGTTGCCTTTCCAATTATATTTCTTAACTTAGTCAAAAGCAGCTTTTTGGAAACATAAAGTTTCACATTTCATGACCATAAGCTTTTTTTCCTGTCTGTGCCACCATTTTAAAAATTTGAATTTTGTTCAACTTGTGATGACAAATATTTTTCAGAAAAAACTGAAAGCAGTATGGAACTTCAAAAATAGAAGTATAATCCTTGGGCTTTCGTAACATATAAGTTTGATTAGGTGAAAAACTCTATATAACGTTATAGCCGACCTGTTAGCTAGGTCACTTTTTGACTCGACATTTACCGTCCCGTCTTATTTACGTTTGTTGCGCTTGGAAACGACAACAAAATTGTTTTTGTTTTTTTTCCACAGCATCTGAAGACCTTAGATGCTAGTTAAATAGATTTACATAAGGCCACGCGAGAGTAAAATTTCTGTTATCGACATTAGAAGTTGTGCCTTTATCAGCAACTTTGTTACAAAATTTTAGAAGCTCGCCCCAGACTCCCGGCAAATGCGCTTAAATTCATTGTACGGCCGTTTGAATCACCCGTGAGCACGGGATTTACGGGAAATCGCGGGTATTCGCTTTCCGGCGATTAAAACTGCTTTCATTCGGCGTCTCATCAAAAATGAAAACATTTGTGAAAACTACAAGTCTCATGGGTTTTAGTGGTGAAAAAATAATTTTTAAAAATCGTTCGGGAAATGAGTTTACTCCTTGGGTACTTTCTTTGTATACATTAGACTGTACGGGCCGAGCCCGGGATTTACGGGAAATGGCGGGGTTTTCGTGTGTCGGCGAATAAACTGCTTTCAATCGGCGTCTCATCAAAAATGAAAATATTTTTGAAAACTACAAGTCTCATGGGTTTTAGTGGTGAAAAAAATAATTTTAAAAATTATTCGGGAAATGAGTTTACTCCCTGGGTACTGTCTTTGTATTACATTAGACTATACGGGACGAGCCCGGGATTTACGGGAAATCGCGGGTTTTTCGTGTGGCGGGGATTAAACTGCTATCATTCGGCGTCTCATCAAAAATGAAAACATTTTTGAAAACTACAAGTCTCAGGGGTTTTAGTGGTGAAAATTAATTTTAAAAATCGTTCGGGAAATGAGTTTACTCCCTGGGTACTTTCTTTGTATACATTCGACTATACGGGCCGAGCCCGGATTTGCGGGAAATCGCGGGTTTTCGTTTGTCGGCGATTAAACTGCTTTCATTCGGCGTCTCATCCAAAGTGAAAATATTTTTGAAAACTACAAGTCTCATGGGTTTTAGTGGTGAAAAAATAATTTTACAAATCGTTCGGGAAATGAGTTTACTCCCTGGGTAATTTCTTTGTATACATTCGACTATACGGGCCGAGCCCGGGATTTACGGGATTATCGCGGTTTTTGTTTGTCGGCGATTAATCTGCTTTTCATTCGGCGTCTCTTCAAAATGAAAATATTTTTGAAAACTACAAGTCTCATAGGTTTTAGTGGTGAAAAAATAATTTTACAAAATCGTCGGGAAATGAGTTTTACTCCCTGGTTACTTTCTTTGTATACATTCGACTATACGGGCCGAGCCCGGGATTTTACGGGAAATCGCGGGGTTTTCGTTTGTCGGCGATTAAACTGCTTTCATTCGGCGTCTCAACAAAAATGAAAACATTTTGAAAACTACAAGTCCCATGGGTTTTAGTGGTGAAAAAATAATTTTAACAAATCGTTCGGGAAATGAGTTTACTCCCTGGTTACTTTCTTTGTATACATTCGACTATACGGGCCGTGCCCGGGATTTACGGGAAATCGCGGGTTTTCTTTTGTCGGCGATTAAACTGCTTTCATTCGGCGTCTCAACAAAAATGAAAACATTTTTGAAAACTACAAGTCCCATGGGTTTTAGTGGTGAAAAAATAATTTGAAAAATCGATCGGGAAATGAGTTTACTCCCTGGGTACTTTCTTTGTATACATTAGACTATACGGGACGAGCCCGGGATTTACGGGAAATAGCGGGTTTTCGTGTGGCGGGGATTAAACTGCTATCATTCGGCGTCGTCTCATCAAAATGAAAACATTTTTGAAAACTACAAGTCTCAGGGGTTTTAGTGGGTGAAAAATAATTTTAAAAATCGTTCGGGAAATGAGTTTACTCCCTGGGTACTTTCTTTGTATACATTCGACTATACGGGCCGAGCCCGGGATTTGCGGGAAATCGCGGGTTTTCGTTTGTCGGCGATTAAACTGCTTTCATTCGGCGTCTCATCAAAAATGAAAATATTTTTGAAAAACTACAAGTCTCATGGGTTTAGTGGTGAAAAATATTTTACAAATCGTTTCGGGAAATGAGTTTACTCCCTGGGTAATTTCTTGTTATACATTCGACTATACGGGCCGAGCCCGGATTTACGGGAATCGCGGTTTTTCGTTTGTCGGCGATTAAACTGCTTTCATTCGGCCTTCTCATCAAAAATGAAAATATTTTTGAAAACTACAAGTCTCATGGGTTTTAGTGGTGAAAAAATAATTTTACAAATCGTTCGGGAAATGAGTTTACTCCCTGGTTACTTTCTTTGTATACATTCGACTATACGGGCCGAGCCCGGGATTTACGGGAAATCGCGGGTTTTTCGTTTGTCGGCGATTAAACTGCTTTCATTCGGCGTTCTCATCAAAAATGAAAATATTTTTGAAAACTACAAGTCTCATGGGTTTAGTGGTGAAAAAATAATTTTTAAAAATCGTTCGGGAAATGAGTTTACTCCCTGGGTACTTTCTTTGTATACATTAGACTATACGGGCCGAGCCCGGGATTTACGGGAAATCGCGGGTTTTCGTTGTGGCGGCGATTAAGCTGCTTTCATTCGGCGTCTCAACAAAAATGAAAACATTTGAAAACTACAAGTCCCATGGGTTTTAGTGGTGAAAAAATAATTTGAAAAACCGATCGGGAAATGAGTTTACTCCCTGGGTACTTTCTTTGTATACATTAGACTATACGGGCCGAGCCCGGGATTTACGGGAAATCGCGGGTATATTGCTTTCGGCGATTAAACTGCTTATCATTCGGCGTCTCATCAAAATGAAAATATTTTTGAAAACTACAAGTCCTCATGGGTTTTAGTGGTGAAAAAATAATTTTACAAATCGTTCGGGAAATGAGTTTACTCCCTGGGTACTTTCTTGTATACATTCGACTATACGGGCCGAGCCCGGGATTTACGGGAAATGCGCGGGTTTTTCCGTTTGTCGGCGAATTAAAGTGCTTTCATTCGGCGTCTCATCAAAAATGAAAATATTTTGAAACTACAAGTCTCATGGGTTTAGTGGTGAAAAAATAATTTTAAAAATTATTCGGGAAATGAGTTTACTCCCCTGGGTACTGTCTTTGTATACATTAGACTATACGGGACGAGCCCCGGGATTTACGGGAAATCGCGGGTTTTCGTGTGGCGGGCGATTAAACTGCTATCATTCGGCGTCTCATCAAAAATGAAAACATTTTTGAAAAACTACAAGTCTCAGGGGTTTTAGTGGTGAAAAAATAATTTTAAAAATCGTTCGGGAAATTGAGTTTACTCCCTGCGTACTTTCTTTGTATACATTCGACTATACGGGCCGAGCCCGGGATTTACGGGAAATCGCGGGTTTTTCGTTTGTCGGCGATTAAATCTGCTTTCATTCGGCGTCTCATCAAAATGAAAACATTTTTGAAAACTACAAGTCTCATGGGTTTTAGTGGTGAAAAAATAATTTTACAAATCGTTCGGGAAATGAGTTTACTCCCTGGTTACTTTCTTTGTATACATTCGACTATACGGGCCGAGCCCGGCGATTTACGGGAAATCGCGGGTTTTCTTTTGTCGGCGATTAAACTGCTTTCATTCGGCGTCTCATCAAAATGAAAATATTTTTGAAAACTACAAGTCTCATGGGTTTAGTTGGTGAAAAAATAATTTTAAAAAATCGATCGGGAAATGAGTTTACTCCCTAGGTACTTTCTTTGTATACATTAGACTATACGGGACGAGCCCGGGAATTTACGGGAAATCGCGGGTTTTCGTGCTGGCGGGGATTAAACTGCTATCATTCGGCCCGTCTCATCAAAAATGAAAACATTTTTGAAAACTACAAGTCTCAGGGGTTTTAGTGGTGAAAAATATATTTTTAAAAATCGTTCGGGAAATGAGTTTACTCCCTGGGTACTTTCTTTTGTATACATTCGACTATACGGGCCGAGCCCGGAGTTTGCGGGAGATCGCGGGTTTTCGGTTTGTCGGCGATTAAACTGCTTTCATTCGGCGTCTCATCAAAAATGAAAATATTTTTGAAACTACAAGTCTCATGGGTTTTAGTGGTGAAAAAATAATTTTACAAATCGTTCGGGAAATGAGTTTAACTCCCTGGGTAATTTCTTTGTATACATTCGACTATACGGGCCGAGCCCGGGATTTACGGGATATCGCGGTTTTTGTTTGTCGGCGATTAATCTGCTTTCATTCGGCGTCTCATCAAAATGAAAAATATTTTTTGAAAACTACAAGTCTCATGGGTTTTAGTGGTGAAAAATAATTTTACAAATCGTTCGGGAAATGAGTTTACTCCCTGGTTACTTTCTTTGTATACATTCGACTATACGGGCCGAGCCCGGGATTTACGGGAAATCGCGGGTTTTCGTTTGTCGGCGATTAAACTGCTTTCATTCGGCGTCTCAACAAAAATGAAAACATTTTTGAAAACTACAAGTCCCATGGGTTTTAGTGGTGAAAAAATAATTTTACAAATCGTTCGGGAAATGAGTTTACTCCCTGGTTACTTTCTTTGTATACATTCGACTATACGGGCCGAGCACACGGATGGTTCGAAGCGGAATCTAAGAGTTAGCGCATGCGCTGGTTTTTAACAACATCCGTGGAGGAATAATGGCGGCCGGCATCAAACTACGTAGTCAAAACAAACCAAGAGCAAGTTTAAATCTATTGTTATCCTCCCATCTAATATTCCAATGGATCTAATTTAGCCGTAAACGAACATGTGATAAGTCAACGAAGAGGCTCAGCGAAACATTTTTGTTGTAGTGGAGCTAGGTACGGGGAACAAGACTACTCAAGTAGATGAAAGAAAAAATCAAGATTTTTGCTTATTTGCGTTACGTTGCTAACGTCAAGGTAATTAACTTGTTATTCAGAGTTTTCTAGGGCTGTAGAAAAGTTATTTTACATCAAGGACACATGGTCCTAAGAGAAAAATACAACTTTGAAGTGCTTTCAGTTTTTTTTAATCAGAAAATGACTTTTGAAGTAGGCATATTTTTCACAGTTTCACGATAACTATCAAATACGTATGAAAGCTTCAATATCGTTTAACTAAGCCAATGTGGCATTACTGTGTTATAAATTTACTATAAACTGGTTAACACAAGGTTGGTTAACATAAATTTTTTATATATAGCTATACATGCTAGGGTATGTAGGCGACAAAATACAGTCACATCCACTTAACAACTAGTAGAAAATTCTGTCACTACTCTTCCTCCCTGTTGTTTTTTCAGATGCGAGTTTGATGTCAAAAGTGGCAAGCCATCGGGAAATATTTCGCATAAGGTTCCATGGCAAATTCAAGGTGGCTTTCATGGCGGCAGCAGTCTCAGCTGGAATGGAGACATGATGGATTTCTGCGATTTTTTTTTCGCTGCTCCTTGTCGCATTTTTTTCATGATCGCAGCTGTTTGTTTCACAAATGCATCATTTGAATTTCCTGAAATCATGTTGATTATATTTTTAGCTGTTTTGCTCCGATCAGATAAGCTTCTTTTACTGCTTTCATTTGATAACTTTCTTGGCATGCTGATCGGTGTAACCGTTATTGGCTAAAATAAGGCCTAGATTAGACGCCTCATTTTTGCCGTGCGAAACTTAATTAAAATAGCGTAAAAAAATCTATGTCTATTTAGTTCGACAAAAAGACGACGTCTAATTCAACGTAAATAATTAGGTCGACGTTATTCAAAAAGTACAAAAGTACAAAAGGCCTAAAGAAATGTTTTTTATTTTAGTCTTTGTTAGGTATGTAATATATATATATATATAGTAGAAATATGAATAATTTTCAGGTAAATGCAGAAATATATGTATATTCTAAATGTTTATTTATATACCTGTGGTCCTTTTATAGCAAATTGAATTGTTTGATTCGGTAGTGTTGACTGTTTAATTTTGATACCAACCAAATGTGTCATGCATTTTTCAATAATTGTCGGTACAGGCTTAGACGGACTTAGCTTTAAAATGTCGTTGGGTGTCATCAATTCTGGCTCAATGGTTTTTTTTTGGCCTTTCACCTTTTTTAGATTTTATAGGCCGTCCCCCTTTAGATTTAATTTTCGAGAAATTTGATGCACTGCCTTCTTTCCATTTTACTGGGCATTTTGCTGTTTTTGTGCCCTGCAAATTACAATTTTGCATTGTGCAGTAACATTTATTACAAAATTTTGGTGGATGTATTTTGTTAACATCTTGCTCAAAGCCTCCTGAAATGCTGACTGAAGGCCAGAAAGGTTTTCCTTTACAAGATAGGAAACTCTTCCATTCAAAATATTTCCACATATGCGACAAAGTTTGGTTAGATCTGTATGTTCTGCCATTCTATAGCTATAATTATTCTAAAAAATAATATTATGTAACCAGTTTAATCGTTGCCTTTCCAATTATATTTCTTAACTTAGTCAAAAGCAGCTTTTTGGAAACATAAAGTTTCACATTTCATGACCATAAGCTTTTTTTCCTGTCTGTGCCACCATTTTAAAAATTTGAATTTTGTTCAACTTTGATGACAAATATTTTCAGAAAAAAACTGAAAGCAGTATGGAACTTCAAAAAATAGAAAGTATAATCCTTGGGCTTTCGTAACATATAAGTTTGATTAGGTGAAAAACTCTATATAACGTTATAGCCGACCTGTTAGCTAGGTCACTTTTTGACTCGACATTTACCGTCCCGTCTTATTTACGTTTGTTGCGCTTGGAAACGACAACAAAATTGTTTTTGTTTTTTTCCACAGCATCTGAAGACCTTAGATGCTAGTTAAATAGATTTACATAAGGCCACGCGAGAGTAAAATTTCTGTTATCGACATTAGAAGTTGTGCCTTTATCAGCAACTTTGTTACAAAATTTTAGAAGCTCGCCCCAGACTCCCGGCAAATGCGCTTAAATTCCATTGTACGGCCGTTTGAATCACCGTGAGCACGGGGATTTACGGGAAATCGCGGGTATTCGCTTTCCGGCGATTAACTGCTTTCATTCGGCGTCTCATCAAAAATGAAAAACATTTGTGAAAACTACAAGTCATGGTTTTAGTGGTGAAAAAATAATTTTAAAAATCGTTCGGGAAATGAGTTTACTCCTTGGGTACTTTCTTTGTATACATTAGACTGTACGGGCCGAGCCCGGTTTACGGGAAATGGCGGGTTTTCGTGTGTCGGCGAATAAACTGCTTTCAATCGGCGTCTCATCAAAAATGAAAATATTTTTGAAAACTACAAGTCTCATGGGTTTTAGTGGTGAAAAAATAATTTTAAAAATTATTCGGAAATGAGTTTACTCCTGGGTACTGTCTTTGTATACATTAGACTATACGGGACGAGCCCCGGGATTTACGGGAAATCGCGGGTTTTCGTGTGGCGGGGATTAAACTGCTATCATTCGGCGTCTCATCAAAAATGAAAACATTTTTGAAAACTACAAGTCTCAGGGGTTTTAGTGGTGAAAAATAATTTTAAAAATCGTTCGGAAATGAGTTTACTCCCTGGGTACTTTCTTTGTATACATTCGACTATACGGGCGAGCCCGGGATTTGCGGGAAATCGCGGGTTTTCGTTTGTCGGCGATTAAACTGCTTTCATTCGGCGTCTCATCAAAAGTGAAAATATTTTGAAAACTACAAGTCTCATGGTTTTAGTGGTGAAAAAATAATTTTACAAATCGTTCGGGAAATGAGTTTACTCCCTGGGTAATTTCTTTGTATACATTCGACTATACGGCGAGCCCGGGATTTACGGATATCGCGGTTTTTTTTGTCGGCGATTAATCTGCTTTCATTCGGCGTCTCTTCAAAAATGAAAATATTTTTGAAAACTACAAGTCTCATAGGCTTTTAGTGTGAAAAAATAATTTTAAAAATCGTTCGGGAAATGAGTTTACTCCCTGGTTACTTTCTTTGTATACATTCGACTATACGGGCGAGCCCGGGATTTACGGGAAATCGCGGGTTTCGTTTGTCGGCGAATAAACTGCTTTCATCGCGTCTCATCAAAAATGAAAATATTTTTGAAAACTACAAGTCTCCATGGTTTTTAGTGGTTGAAAAAATAATTTTAAAAATTATTCGGGAAATGGAGTTTACTCCCTGCGTACTTTCTTTGTATACATTAGACTATACGGGACCGAGCCGGGATTTACGGGAAATCGCGGGTTTTTCGTTGTCGGCGATTAAACTGCTTTCATTCGGGCGTTCATCAAAAATGAAAACATTTTTGAAAACTACACAGTCTCATGGTTTTAGTGGTGAAAAAATAATTTAAAAATCGTTCGGAAATGAGTTTACTCCCTGGTACTTTCTTTGTATACATTGACTATACGGGCCGAGCCCGGGATTTACGGAAATCGCCGGGTTTTTCGTTTTCCGGCAATTAAACTGCTATCATTCGGCGTCTCATCAAAAATGCAAAACATTTTTGAAAACTACAAGTCTCATGGGTTTTAGTGTGTTGAAAAAATAATTTTAAAAATCGTTCGGGAAATGAGTTTACTCCCTGGGTACTTTCTTTGTATACATTCGACTATACGGGCCGAGCCCGGGATTTGCGGGAAATCGCGGGTTTTCGTTTGTCGGCGATTAAACTGCTTTCATTCGGCGTCTCATCAAAAATGAAAAATATTTTTGAAAACTACAAGTCTCATGGGTTTTAGTGGTGAAAAAATAATTTTACAAATCGTTCGGGAAATGAGTTTACTCCTGGGTAATTTCTTGTATACATTCGACTATACGGGCCGAGCCCGGATTTACGGGAAATCGCGGGTTTTTGTTTGTCGGCGATTAAACTGCTTTCATTCGCGTCTCATCAAAAATGAAAATATTTTGAAAACTACAAGTCTCATGGGTTTTAGTGGTGAAAAAATAATTTTAAAAATCGTTCGGGAAATGAGTTTACTCCTGGGTTACTTTCTTTGTATACATTCGACTATACGGGCCGAGCCCGGGATTTACGGGAAATCGCGGGTTTTCGTTGTCGGCGATTAAACTGCTTTCATTCGGCGTCTCATCAAAAATGAAAATATTTTTGAAATCTACAAGTCTCATGGGTTTTAGTGGTGAAAAATATTTTAAAATCGTTCGGGAAATGAGTTTACTCCCTGGGTACTTTCTTTGTATACATTCGACTATACGGGCCGAGCCCGGGATTTACGGGAAATCGCGGGTTTTCGTTGTCGGCGATTAAACTGCTTTCATTCGCGTCTCATCAAAAATGAAAATATTTATTGAAACTACAAGCTCCATGGGTTTTAGTGGTGAAAAAATAATTTTACAAAATCGTTCGGGAAAGAGTTACTCCCTGGTTACTTTCTTTGTATACATTCGACTATACGGGCCGAGCCCGGGATTTACGGGAAATCGCGGGTTTTCGTTTGTCGGCGAATTAAACTGCTTCATTCGGCGTCTCAACAAAAATGAAAACATTTTTGAAAATACAAGTCCCATGGGTTTTTAGTGGTGAAAAAATAATTTTAAAAATCGTTCGGGAAATGAGTTTACTCCCTGGGTACTTTCTTTGTATACATTCGACTATACGGCCGAGCCCGGGATTTACGGGAAATCGCGGGTTTTCGTTTGTCGGCGAATTAAACTGCTTTCATTCGGCGTCTCATCAAAAATGAAAACATTTTGAAAACTACAAGTCTCATGGGTTTTAGTGGTGAAAAAATAATTTTAAAAATTATTCGGGAAATGAGTTTTACTCCCTGGTACTTTCTTTGTATACATTAGACTATACGGGACGAGCCGGGATTTACGGGAAATCGCGGGTTTTCGTGTGGCGG
>JASGCC010001786.1:0-32938 GCA_030067915.1 Hydractinia echinata
AGGAGAGAGATTGAACGGTTTCAGCAGTTGTTGGTGAGCAGCTCATTTCGTTACCTCGGGTGATGTAGCCTGAATCAAAGCAGGAGGTTGATATACAGTGATCATAGTCTGTAGCATTGTGGTCAGCGAATATTCGGGATATCTTTCACTTTGATCGTATACTTCTTATTTGCTCTTACTGTGCCTTTTAATGCAGGATTTCAGTAATTATTTTTTTAATACTCTCAAGCATATCCATTCCTTTCTCAATTTGCAATTGCAAAGATTCGAATAAGCACTTTAAATCATCTCTTCGTTCCAGTAGGTCTTTCGTAACGGCTAAATTTTTCGGAGTAACTGTACCAAGGTAACGGAAAAATTCTCTAAGCTTTTGTAACAAAACACCCAAGAGGATTCAGTGTATGCGTCATAATCAGGAGCATACAACGCAGAATTATTAAATTTGAAAGTCGCCTGCTCATTAAATGGAATTTTGTTTTCTTCACTACTTCTAAAGCGGGAGGTGCTTGAGCGTCAGCGAAAGTAAACAACGCAAAAATATTATCTTTTATTTCTTTCCCAAAGATGTTTAAAATTTGATCGAAAGTATTTTTTTGCTCTTTTGTGATTCTCCTTGGCCAGCTTGGATGACAAGTCCAATGCAACAAAGTTCTTTCACTGGACAAGGATTTTCACTTCCAAAAAATCGATGCAATTGATTGACAATTTTTTCATCGTATTCTATCACAGTGTATCTCCGAAGCCCGCCGTGTCAATGATAGTTAAACTGTGGTTAATTCGAAAGCCTCTGGTGATGCAGACAAAGATGTTGATCCACATTGTCATGCTTTCTGCTTTGTTTGTCGAAGTATCCATACCTTGTTCTTTTATCTCTTCTTCTCCAAGAATTAACTGGAAACGAAATGTATCGTTGTATATCACTCCATAAACATAATTGATGATGTTATTGATTAGTAAGGTCTTTCCAGCACCTGTCATACCGCCATCATGATAAGTTTGTTTTGCTTTGAAGGATTTTCTCTGCCGAGTCATAAAGTTTGAACTTGTTAGTTGCATCCTAAAACATATATAAAGCAGAGCCAGAATTTTATTCAGGAGTATTTGTACTTGGCTGTTTGTTAGCATTCTGAAATTTCAGGCTCTAAAGCTTGATTCTCACTATGGGCTAACGATGAGTTAACCATAGTGCGCATAATGTGTTAGCCGATTTCAACTTTTGAGCTACGGGTACCTGATGCATTCGTTTCACGTTCACACTACGGTGCATCGTTAGCTCTTTTGTAGCCGAATCTAATGCGAGAAAGAATGAAAAAGAAAGATAGAAAGAAAGTCTTGCTATTATTACTACTTCGAAGAAGACGACGTAGCCTGGAAAGAAAGGAATTAACAAAATTACGAAAAAGGAAACGACTTTGGGTCAGAAAGGCAGGGAAAATCTTTCACCCTTAACGCCAACTCTTCTCCTTCTTTTTCAAACGTCATTTTTTTAATTTTGTCAGCCATTTAGTTTTAAAACAACCTTTCACAACAAAACATACTACTATTTATAAAAACATAAATCGCTTTGAGCACGATTTATGTCGGCTTCCTTTGAAGATTGCTGAAAGTGAGCTTATCTTACTGTTAGCCGAAAAAAGAATATCAAAAATCGGCTAACGATGAGCTAACGATGAGTTCAGCTGTGAGCTAAGCAGGTACTTTACGATCACACTATGGCTAAGGCCTTAACGCGTCATGCGCACTATGGTTAGCTCATCGTTAGCCAATAGTGAGAACCAAGCTTAAAGAACAGAAGATTCTAAAACACGAGAAAGTCAGCTCCTTGCACAAAGTTATAAAAACAGTTATTCTTTATAAAAATAAAGTGATGAACGACAGGAAATTCAAGGGTCTTAGTAAAACCAGACTGACAAAGATATTATAGCTCGCCATAAATGCGAAACAAAAATATTTGAATTCCGTCCTACAGTTTTCAATAAATTTGGAGAGTATTTATATCGAATGCACCATGCAGATACAGTACACTATTTTTGTTGAATCATTAAAAGTCTGTATTTTCATGCTCCAAATATTAACTTCTTTTAGTATTGCAAAAAACACAAAACTTTTTTTGCAATTTTCGTAAACAACACACTTTCCATTTTCGTAAAAAAAATAAATAGCCATTTATTTACATAAAGTTTTTGACTGCAGGACGTACGATTATTTGACGTTGTAATGAGCGTTATAATACGTTCTGTGTACTTATGGTTTGATTTGAATTTGTTATTTTGACAGATACGGCAATTCCCGCTGTTTTTAGTCAACTTAAATGTTTTTTTCTTTAAAGAGCTTTGCCCAAAAGAGACGTCTGAGAGCAAACCTGTCACCATAGTTTAGTTGCAATGAAAGTTTAATGTGTTTTGATGCAACTATCAATGATTAGTGATTGTTAATTTCTTCACCCTTGCAGTGATCGTTGTAAATAGGACTAACTGTACGTCAGACAGTTTAACCACTTTATTAATGTTTGAGCCCTTCATGTGATATATTTTGTGCTCTTACAACACCCACATGTTTTACGCACCTCACTTGTTTTATAATTTCTTTTTAAAGCTAACATTGTTCGAGAAAAATCGAACTTGTAAAAACATTCGCTTAAAGTTTTATAACTATAAAACTGGCTTGCGTATGTCTCAATCCTGTTTGGTAAATCACTTTTTCCTCTTATTCCAGTGAAATTATCGAATGGTTTTGTTTTACTCTCGTCACATTTAAAATACATTTTATCAAAACGTGTCGGACGTACGGTTTGCCATTAAGTCAATCCCTTAAAATTAAAGATTTTAATATAAATCGGTCTATATCCATCAAACACTGATTTCATCTCTGGCTTATCAAAAAATTGCAAACAAATTAAAATATTGATTAGTCGGTTCGCCACTAGATCTAATTTTATCCAAATTTATCGCGTACGTCCAACGACAACAATATAAATCGGCCAATTGTTTTGAATGGAAAAATAATTTCAAGGTAAAATCAATATAATTTTCCAGTTTATAACTGCATCAATGCAGTAAAAAAGTTTCTTTACCAGTTATCATAAGTTCTTATTTTATTCGCATTCAAATTATAGAATTCGTCCGGCAGTTTTTTGTAGTTCAAAACAGACCCAAAACATATTAGTATTGTTATGGACTCATATATTTTCTAAAAGCTGACACGTTCTGAAAACGTTTCCCCATGAACGTCTTCGTCGTCGAAGTATTTTCGAAGGAAATAACGAAAAATAATTTACGAAAATATCAATTCCACTGGCAATTTGTACAACTGAAGACCATTTTTTCTTCTAATGAGTGTTGAAAGAGACTTAATTTTTCTTGCAAGTCGGCCAAATGGCGTTGCTCCATAAGACGTCCTTATCTGTTCCAATCTGTTTTTAAATACTTCCAGTTCTCTTGCCTTTGATTTAGTTTCTTTTTGAAAGAGTGCAACAACATTCAATTGATTAAACAGGCCAAAAGATTCCGCTATAACTTTTTTTCTCTCTCTGTACGTAGAGGACAAGTTTGTTAATGTAACTTGTATATCCTGCTTGAGTAGTTAAATTTCGAGCGCATTTCAGAAACATCCAAGTCATCGTCAGTTTTCCGTATTTCTACCTCAACCTCTCTACAACATCGCACAAGTTTATCACGGACTTCTTCGAAACAAGTTTTTAGATCATTTTTGAACCGTGTTTGTTCACTTGTGCCTTGTTCTTCTTTTTTAATCTTTCTTTCGATTCCCTTTCTTCTTTTTCATGTATAATTTTTTCTTTTTCTTCTCTTTCTTGCTGGAGCTTTTTTTGCATCTCTCTTTCTTTTTCTCGCTGTTGTATTTTTTTCAACTTATTTCCCATATGAATTGCTATGTACTGGTTTAGGAAGCATACTATCCCACATACTACGACAAAGAAAGCGAAAAGTTTTGGCGACATATGTGGTATCAAGAAAGGGACTGAGCCAATCGCAAAACCAGCCCCAATGATCCCTGCTGCTAGCAACAACCTCGAAGAGACCATCCCATGCTTTCTCCGTTTGTATGGTGTTAGCCAGTTCTAAAAAAAGTAACAAGTTAAATTGACTGTTAAATTTTACCTTTTCACACCCAGTGTTGTCATTTTCAATAAGATAGGCCGCTTAGAAAAATTTCTTATTCCTTTTATTACTCGGCCGCAATAATCCATTTTGAGCAAATTCTTCGTCTACCTTTCGTGTGGAGAAGGCCGTATGAAATTAACTCTTTTAGTCTCCATTTTTACAGGCCTGCCCCATTTTTCTTTTCATTCATTCATTTACCAAACAAACAGGGTTTTTCTCTATGCCTTTCACACACACGAATTAGCACCTCGTTCCCGGAGCTTTTTGTTTCTTTTGACATCAGGACAGCAATAGCGCAGGCCCCACGGTGTTATTTGTGGATGACGTGACGCATAATTGATGCGTTAACGCAGAGAAGTTGCTCTGATTGCTCTCCCCTTGATCCCGCAGCAGCATGGAAGGTTGAGTCAGAGGACAAGTAAGTTTTGGTCCAGATGTGTGGGTTTGTTTGTTTTGCCCGCAAATACATATATGAAAAAAAAACAGTCGAATTTATGCATGTATGTCAAAGATTTTATGTGCAGAAAGGACTAAAGAAAATACACCCTGCGTGTATTTATTTTGAAGAAAGACGAAATTACACTAAAATGGTTCAAAAGTTATATATCGCACGCAGTATGTCGATGTTGAGAATGGCAAAAGAACCAATTTGCTGCAGAATAAATGTGGGGTGTCACAGGACTCTATACTTAGTCCCCTCTTGTTCTTGATTTACATTAACGATCGTAACTGTTTCACTCGAATTCTACACCTCATTATGTTTGCAGATGGCACCAACCTTTTCTATTCTTATGAAGATCTAAAAACTCTCCACAGAACTCTAAATAATGAACTAATAAAGTTGACAGGTTTTGAACAAAGAAAATATATTTAATGTTAGAAAGACTAAATATGTATTATTCACCTAGCAAATCTCACATGAAACAGAAACAAAATTCTTCGGAGTTGTACTTGATGAGAACTTACCTGGCAAAAACACATTGAAATTGTATGCCTGAAGGTTTAAAAATCTGTCGGTGTTCTTTACAGAGCTCGAAATCTCTTAAATAAACATTGTCTAATACATTTATATTACCCATTCGTACATAGCCACATCAAATACGCAAATATAGTTTTGGGCAGTACTAATAAATCTAAGCTTGAATCAATATAACGGTTAATGTTGTTGTTTTCTTCTTGTTGTGCTACATTATAAAAATGTCCTACAAGCGCTTACTAGTGCCCAGACTGCGCTGTATTAAAGCCAAAAATATGTCTTATCTGATACTACGCTCGCCGTACCTATATTCCGCATCGGTATTTCGTGCATTTTGTCCGCCTGTTATAAATTACTCAGACGGGGCAGCCACTCACAGACAAAATACGGCTGTTAATAAAGAGATTGAAAATTTAGGGGCAAAGTCATTTGTGGTGTCCAAATCAAGTTACATGGAATATTTTTCTTTCTTGTACTGGTTTCTTATTCCCCGACAGAGGATCAGCACAATGCCAATACAACGTTTTTCACATTTTTCTACTTTTTGGTAGATAGCTATGCAATCTTGATCTCAGCTTGTTTGCAGCATGCCAGCCATTTAGTTTATTTTCATTTGACAATATTCTCTTATAAATTCTTTCTTTTCTTTCAAAGATTTTTATGACATTGAAGTTACTGATTCACGTGCAAATAAAACTGTTTTTTTTGAGTAAATTTTTTAAAAGCCTTATCGGGTATTTAAATTTTGTGTGTCTATAAGCAGGAGTATTCGACATCACGTACTACGCATATGGTTTTGTTTTCTGAAAGCCATCCTGTACATAGATACGCCCGCTTTTTAAATGCGAAACTAGATTTACAACTACATACAGCCAAAGATACGAAACAAGATGAAGTGAAATGATAGATGTCCTCATTAAAGTCAATCCTTTTGAACATGTAGAAGACAGAAGACATGAAACGATCACCGCTGCAGTACCTCAATTATTGTCAAATTTCATGATCGACTTGATCAGTATTATTTAATAAAAAAAAAATTGGTGCCATGTTTAAATTATAAAATAGACGTATAGTGAGGGCTGCTATGTTGTAATAAAAAGCTTCGTGTGCACACGCGTGTTAAAAGTGATTTTTTGATTCGAGTTGTTGTTTAGGTCAGAAATAAGTAAAAAAAAATGGGTGCCAAAAATTAGGTGTCGTCATCACTTTCACAGTCAGCAAAAAAAAATTTCAAAATTATATGTTATATTATATATGGTTGGAAAGAGGAGATCAAGGGGGCAATAAAAATGTAAAAACCATATGCTGAAAATGTATCGTTCGAGAGATATTAACATTTAAAGTTTGTATAAAATACAGACCGTTAATTTACTGACCCAGCTTATAAATGATTATAACTTGGTCATTTGTGCTCTTTTTGTGCTGAATTTTGGCAAGGTGTTAGGTCGCCTTAGTATCTTTCTGTTTATTTGAAATTTATTGTTCAAATCAGTGCAGGGGATAATTCACAGATCAATAATTTACAGACCGAGGTGTGGAATTAATGGGTTTTTTGTTCCGGGAAACGGACGCCAATTTTATTAGGCACCCATTTTTTTTTGCTTATTTCTGACCTAAAGAACAACTTCAGATCAAAAAATCACTCTAACACGCATGTGCACACGAAGGACACAGCAGCCCTCACTAGTACCTAGATTTGACTTTACTTCGTTGAATATATGGTTAATTGGAAAAACATGAGGTACCCCAATTGGGGTTGTGTTTAGGGTGTTAATTTTATTCTACAGACCAGATAATTATGTGCTTCCTTCCGCTGACCAGTTGTTAAGATGGAAACCGTCCCATTAAATTTGAACTGAATGGTTTCCATTAGCGATAATTTTAAATGTAAACAGCTTAAGAAACGGGTTCCCCCATGCAAGGTTCTTACAGCAAGTCTTCTGGTTATGATGTTCTCTTGTCAATGACGAAATAACATGGAAACGAGGCTATAGATGTGTAAGAGTTTCACTACTCGACATACAATGTACATTCATACTTTTATAGCTATGAAAAATTGGTTGTATAATACATGTAGCAACCATCCTAGGGAACTGCATCGTACAACATTGCCGATCTTTTTATAAAAGTGATCAACTTCACACAGCGGCTCGTTTTGCAAAGGCATCTGGTCTGAAAATTATTATGTAAAATTCAAATATGGCGGAGCTACGCGTTGTAAACCTAAGGTAAAAGTGAAATTTCTTTTTAACAATTGGCACTAAATTCGGTATGTTAAGCAAGCTAAGAGCCGTCGTATTGGAGTAAAATTAACTATATAATGTATATTTACAAAATAAACGATTTGAATATCAAGCTACCACAACCACTACCCAAAAATGCTACCCCAATTGGGGTACCACATTTTTAATTAACTTCTGTATATAAGTTAAGCAGCAAGTACTATTCCAAATTTTAAACTCTTTAAACAATGTTGTTCTATCGTCTATAAATTTTATTGCGATCATAATGTAATATTATATTTTTATGTAGTATGTATGTTTATATGTATATAACAACCAATTTTTTTCTGCAAAATATCATTTTTTAATTTTTTTAACCACAGTATTTTTTATACACAAACGTTTCCGGACATATAGCTGAAGGTTTTGGGACAATCTCCCCCTGGATACTCTCCCTAGCGGATAATTGCCTCCCGCTAATTACCACTGAATACTTGGGCCCTAGGTTAATAAGAAAATCTGCATTTTTAGCCGATGAGATGTTTTTTTTAAGAATTGAAAACCCTTACTTAAGTTATCATTAAAAACTAAATATGTCATATATTTAGTTTTTAATGATAACTTTGTTTGGTTATACCATTATAACAATATAGATGTTTCTATAATCTGAGGGAAATTTGTAAACTTTACTGTTTGTTTTATAAACACACTTCGCATTAACGTTTTTAACAATAAAAATAAAAGGCATGTTCCGTTGGAAAAAACCTTTTTGTTACAATTTTTTTTATATTTTTCTTCTTTTTAATCAACCTAACGTATTCGGTCCGGGTAAGTATCATAACCATGCTGTATGGTTATGATACTTACTTAGATTTCATATTTATCTATTAGGCACTTGTATGCCATATATTTAGGTCCCATACCTCTCAGAGCTTTAGATATTGGCTATTACTCGAATTAACCCCTAAAGATCTCTATGAAACCTTATAATCGAAAAAATAAAAAACTTTCGTTTGGATTATCCTTAGGACAACCTTTTTTCGTCGAGGGGAATTTTCTGAGAATTTTAGTGATTAATGTGATTACCGTTACATGATTAATCCGATTACCCGATTTTTTCGGATTTTCGGGCAATTTTTGGCCTTCATTCATGCGAACTATGTAAAAACCGCAAATTATGTTAAGTAACTTTTATCTGGATGTCAGAAACGTTAAACAGAATGTAAAAAATTCGCTCTAAAACATAAGTAAATGAGTTTTAAGGAGATAGTGGTAAAGGATGCTAGCTCATGCCTGAACATAATGCCACCTGTCCACTTTTATCTTTACTTTTAAAACCCCTCACCTCTTAAGGTGCGGACGTCCGCATTATGGATGATTCCACATAAAATCTGAATTCTTTCCACTTTTCGCCTAAAGTATACAGCAACTTTTCTTATCACGTTTGAACACAAACGTGATTCTATCTAAAATTGTCTGTTTTTATTAGTGATCTCCTGTCTTCAGATAACAAATCCTCAAGATGACAAAAACAGTCTACTTCCTCTGTGTGTTTATCACCGAGGAATAATTTGCATGTGGAATAATGATCTTTAAGTTTTAAAGTTCCAGCTGCAATCCACGTGTTTTCAATACATCGATTTGATCTTGTATTATAGAAGACAGAGGGCAAACCACAGTTACAATGCTTCTAACACTTATGTCGGGAAGAATGGCAGTAAATGGTACATCTTTCTCGTTTTATCTTTAAATCTATGTCAGGAAATAAATAAGTGTTTGAAACTCCAGGAATTCTTTTAAAACAAATTAGCGGTATCCATTTCGTTTCCACCAATATTTGCTACTACTTTTTATCCGCAAGAAATCATACTTCAAACTTCACGTCACACATGGCTTTTGCTTACTTATTGCGGCTTGCCTTTAAGCAAAAGCTTTTTATCAATTGTATGCTTAATAATTATTACAACCCAGATTGAGGTTGTAAAATTGTTACCTGAACAGGCCTGTACCAGGATCATGTTCGTATCGCCGTCCCAAAGACAGAAAAGATACAAGATGCTGTTGTTCCCCGGTTGATAAATTGTATTATTTATTGTCCCATATTCTTTGTTGTAATGGTAATTTTGGGGTTATTAAGATTTTTTCTTTCGTCGATCATCTAGGGCCAGATTTCACTTAGAATAATTTGGAAAAATTCTACCACCCATTTCAATTTATTGACACCTCCCCTACCCACATTAAAAAGAAATCGTAAATCTACCTACCCCTTTTTTAGGTCCCCTTATTTATCCAGATTGAAATAAGTTTTCAAAGACATTGTAAGAAACAAAAATCTCTATAATAATACACAGGACACATAACAACAAAATAAAACCGTTAAAAAGTACTTTCTGAATAATAAATCTAAACAAGTCAAAGGCATTCCATACATTAAGAGTTACCCCACCCCCGTCTTTCAGACCTTTGAAGGAAAATTCACCTATCCCAACTTATTAACACCCTAGCCACTATTAAAAGCATAAAATGACTTTAAATAGGTGAAAGTTTTTGCATTTCTCTCTGTTTGTGACAACAACTGCTTGTGATACACTTGCTTGAAAACCTGACTTTTTAAAATGTGAATCAACAGTCCTCAACTAAAGTTATAAATGTAAATAATTAAAATAGTGTGTTACTTTACCCTGACTCCAGTATAATTTATTTTTGAAAGAAACTTCAATAAATAGCTATTCGCTTACTTCTGTTTTTTCTCAAATTTTAACACTTTTCTGTAGATAGTATTATACGAACATGTTTACGTCTTATGACTTGGAAAAATAAAATTGTAGATTTGTTTATTTTTTAAAGAGAGTTTTTAAGTGGAAATTATTTCGAAAGTAGGAAGTGTTACTGCAATGTTTATTAATCTATCTCTATAACTAGTTCATAGTTACAAAACTATCTGCCGCCCCATACTTGAATATTTTTACGTTAAATCAATTCTGTAATTATTTGATTTATTGCAATTTGGGCGGTTGAAATATGGGCATATATTTATGATTTTTGTTGAGCTTACAATATTTTAAACTCATATCATTTTGGTGGTATTCACTTGTAAATGAAGACATTGTAGTGCATAAAATTTTGCCTGTCAATGATCTTAAAAACGTGCAGTTTGTGGAGACTGAGAACAAGAAAAAAGCACAAGTAATCAATATAGAAAGTGTTGCGGAGAGGTTGTCAAGGCAAAGCATTAAGCACGCCAAGGAAACAGGAAGAGGAATCAGCAAGGCATGGGAGGCACAGGCAAAGGCATAGTAGGCAGGCACCAGAAAAGGCATAGGAAGGGTAGGCAAAGGCACGGTAAGTGCTGGCAAGGCAAGGGGATGGCAGGGTAGGGGCAGGCACCTTAATAGGACCTCTTCTCCCCTGCAACTCAAAGATTACGTATACTCAATATGTAAGTCCAAGAGTATGGAAAATATTGAGGTACAAATAGTTCAAATTCAATACCTGAATTTGTTATCAGGTTAATATAGGGTGAATCATCTTAGCAGAATTATGTGCCAAAACAAGAATTTTAAACAATAATTGGTCATAGTGCCAAAAAAATCGTGTTTTGATAAATTTGAAATTAAAAGTCAACTTGGTTCAAATGAATTTGACAATATGGGTTTTACTGAATCTTACAACATTAAAAAGTCAAGGTACAGAAATGTAAAAAATGGCATTTTTGTGCTCTATAAACAAAAAGATTACCTAATATCCTCAATATCGCTATATCATATACTTATGAATACCTGGTTGTTGTAGGTGCAAGATAATTATGTTTTTCCTAGCCCTGTCCAGGATTTGAACCTGGATCTCTCATTTGCATGAGTGTCATAGCCATTAGACCAGCAGGGCATAAATATATAAAAAAAAATTTACAAATGAATATTACATACACTTAGGAATTTACAGCACACAGCAGTTAATTAACCTTTTGAGAAATTCTGGTTAAGCCATAAGTCACTGTTACCTGGCATAAAACGCTTGGTGGAACAATTAATACAAATTGTTAAACTTTATTAGTAGATATAAATCATCTTCTGGTAGTAACTTCAACACGGGTCAAATCTATGGTGATATCTTGGTATAATGGATTGTTGTTCTTTAAACCAGTGCAAGGCATTTAAGACACGCATTCGTCTTACTCGGAAATGAGCTTCTGTATTGTTAAGGCCTTTAGCAGTAAAGGACAACCCACAGGAATGTCATCAGTGGTAAAATACTTGCTATATTCTGACATTGCGAGGTAATGTTATACAATGACCTTTGTAACTGACAGTACCATACTTTGGCTTTAAATAAACTTGCATAACCGGGAATGCTCTGGCGATTAACATTTCTTCACATTGAGACAAATCTTGTAATTCTGGAGGCACAGGGGCATGGCACCATATTGTTTGCAAAGCTAAATTTCTTTGGCAAGCCTTTGTCTCTTAGACAGCGTGTACACATGTAATAATCTTTATCTTTCGAGAAGTTTTTTAACGGGCCAAGCTTCAAAGCAGATACGGCATTGTGTTATGTGCATCCTCAATGAGTCATGGAAACTTTGCAGTTCACTGATATTTAAATCTGCTTGCATTGTGTATGACCAAATTACCATCATCCATGAGACAAGGTTTCTTGCTTTTATTACCTTTATGATTTTTTTTACGTTTAGCTTCAGCTGGTGCTGTTTGACATGTGGGTATAGCTTTCGATATTGTGAGCTTTGGGTTTGTTTTGGGCTTTTTTTGGTACTTTGTGTCCGATTTAAAGTTTTTCTCATTTACTGTTTTATGGTTGTTAGAACTGCAAACTTTATGTGTTGCTATTTCTTCGTGTTTTATAACTGAAAAACTTTGTGAACAAATATCTGGGCTTTGTCAAGTAACCGTCAGTAACTTCTCTGCTAAAGTCATATTCCATTGGTTTGGCTAAGAATTTCGCCTTATTGGTCTGGCATAGTTATGCTCTGCAATTGCTTCTGGTTGAATGTTACTATCGTCAGAGTTTTGTTTGTAAACATCAAAAAACCATCCACTATTGCTGGACCTATATAACTCATGAATATCAAGATAAGAATTACAGCTATTCTTCATATCATCTATCACAATAAATTTTGATCCATCATTGATAACACATGAAAAAATGAGCACCAACATTTTTAACCAATGCAACCGATTTATATTGCTTCATTAAAATAGTTATGTGTGGTTCGAATTTCGCACAACTCATCATACCAGGACTAAACTCTACAACAAAATTTACCTATACTTACGTTAGAGCTATTTGTCTGGCTACTGTTATCACAATTTGAAACACTGGACACTATCTGTTAAGTTAATATGTTCAAGTGAAACTGGCCAATGATTTGGTAATATATTCAGAGCTAGAATTGTGGTCAAATGAATATAATTAATTAAGACTTCTATTCTACTGTTTACTTCAATTGAACAATTATGACAATATCCAGTTTGACAGTAAAAAGAGGATATTAGTTCTTTTTTCCTGGCGATATATCATAAAAAAACGACCGAGAATTGAAATATTCCTGAAAAACTGTGCATTACAATCCATTGGCCTAAATGATGGACACTTCCACTTAATAAATTCCCAAACTTCAATCTTTGCCTGGTTGTAACTGATATGGATGGCAACCAAAACGAAGAGCATGCACAAAGTTTTCTTTTAATGCATTTAATAATAACAAAATTTGGCTTTCAGTGGATTGCGGCAATACATTAGATATGCAACGAAGCCAAACTTCTAAAAAAACTATCTAACGCACAAGAGAAAATACCTGAAACAAATCGGCTTGAACTCAAAAAATAGACGTCATCCTTGTTCATGCTTACTACCTAGCTAGTTAGCTAGCTAATTATACTGTCCTATGGTGCTAAGTACTGCTACTATATCCTAGTGACTACTGTACTGAAAAATAAGCCTTTTATTTCTTTACAGAAGTAGTCTATATTAACAAATGTCTGATTTTCTATGATCTGTGAGCAGTTCAGCAAAATAAAATAGTTCATATAAATCATGCAAACACATGGAACGATGACTTACAACTTTGTTTACAGTCAGTATCACACAGGTTTCAGACAAAAATACATATATATTTTGTACAACAAATGTCTTATGTTCTATGATCTGTGAGCAGTTCCATTGTTTACCAATACCGCAAAATAAAATAGTTTATAGAAATCATGCAAAAACATATAAAACGAAAACTTACAATTGTTTACAGTTAGCTAGTATCAACACAGGTTTTAGACAAAAATAAAACCTAGCAAGCTATATAATTTATTTTTTAAAAGAAGTACTGTTTACAACAAATATACTTCAGAAATATACACATTGAACGAAAAACTTAACACTTCTTTTCCTTCGACTTCAAAAATTATTCGCGTGAAAGAAACTCTAGCAAGACCACGAGGGAATTTTGTATAGTGTACACGTTTAGTTCAGGATACATGATTGTCTTGATTACTAAAAATTTGTTTACGGGAACTGTGCTGTGAAATCGGTGTCTACTATTTTATGTGTCTAAAAACAATAGACACGGGGAATGTGTCTTATATGCATCCGTTTGAGATGATATGTTTTTGATTGGTGTCCCTACTCTCCAGTGGAGGATTCGAAGTATCGTATGTAGAGAAAAGGATGTTGTGTGGGTAAAGGGATGACCTAAGAAACAAGGGCTTCATCAGACGCACAGGCCTTGTTTTTTATACCGCTTTCTGCTCGGGTAGTGAAATTAATCCGTGATAGAAGCAAAACAACCCGACCTGGCGTAAGCGGTCGGTCATTTTGAAGGGTCTGTTTATAACGGAAGGGTTACCTCTATATATTTCTTTCTCGATTTGTTTTGTCGGCCATGATTAACAGATTTGGTAGGTAATCGATAACAAACCACGTGCGATGATTAGCGAGGTGAAAAAGGAAAGGGAAAAATGTGCTTTCTCGTTGCTAAAGAACGACTGAGTCACGTTGATTTCATGGGTAATATAATTGGTAGGTGAAAGGCACCTGTAATGGTGAGATTTTAATTGGTTGAGAGCACCACTGCGCCCTCGGGTAAGTGACGTAATGTGCAGTTTGTGAGTAGCGAATATACAAGGTAGAGGGGCAGTGCTAGAGACGTGGAACACGCGCGCCCTGGGGGTAATCTGGATGAATAGAAAACTAGGCTAACGGCCGAGCTAGCGTGTATGTACAGTGCTAACAGCCGTTAAATGTGCACAACGTTAGTCTTCACTGTAAAGGGATAAAGGAAATGGTGAAGGTATTCATACACCCTTCCCTCCCGTGAATACGGACTCTCGAAACGCGGGTCCACCGCAGAGCTGGCTGTATTTGCTGGAGTAAAAAAAAATTTTTTTTGATTGGTGAACTACGCGGCGAGTAGGGTCTGTTCAGGGCCAAGTGCGCAACAAAGGGCCGGGCGAACTGAAATAAAATAGCCAAAGGAGCAATTAAAATCGAAAATAAGACTAACAAGATGCAGGCGCTGCATAAACTATCTCGCTATTAAAAATGCACAACTATGAAACATCCACAATGCGACCCAATTCTACAATTTCTGCTAACAAAAATACAGCCTATCATCCATGGTTAAAAGTCGCGCGATTGAAACGTTTATGGTCTTAAACGGCAATTAGGTGACAAAAAATCAAAATTTTGATGTCACCATCATATTCAGCATACTTTTTTTGTTATCTGTGCCAAATTTTGTCGAAAATAAAGTAGTTTTAATTTTTGGACCAATTTTGGCCTAAAATGACATTTAGGTGACAAAAATCAAAATTATGATGTCACTATTATGTTCAGCATACCTTTTTTGTTAACTGTGCCAAATTTTGTCGAAAACAAATACCAATTTTGGCCTGAAACGTCATTTAGATGACTTCCAAGTACTTAGAGAGTTTAGGTACGAAGTTTAAATCTGTGACGTTGCAATTGACCATTTGGGACATTTAGTTAGTTACGAGTTGGAAACCTATCCTCGCAGGCGAGATAGTAAAAAGAAAAAAAAAAGTAAAAATAGTTACCAAGATGAGATTCGAACACACGACTACTCCCGTGTCGGTGCTCAGAGAGCCAAAAATTTCCATTTTGGGACGGACAGCTGTATTTGAATACTCCTCGCAGGCGAGATAGTAAAAACGAAGGGGTTTGACAGTCGTGTTATATAATACAAGTATTATGCACAACATGTTAATTCGTTACAAATAGAATAATATCCATTTTATTTGATTCGTACCACGTGGTAGTGGTAATTGTTTGTAATACATTCTATTTCATAAGGATACAGCCGGTATCGCAGTAGGTTACTTCAGTAAAACATCAACAGTGATGGCGGTTAGCTAGGTTACATTCTCATGTCGTTTTAGTATAAAAATCGCAATATTGCTGTTTCCCACGTGTTTCTTAACAGGGTTTTCGTATTGTTGTCTAGTGTCGTAATAACTTATTTGATACTGGTATAGCAAAACAAACGTCATTATCGAACAGTAGGTGATTGGATTTACAATATTCCACCATTATTGTTACGTCATTGTTTATTTTTACTAACATGATAGTAGCTTTTTTGCATCACATTTTTAAATTCGATTGGTAACGAAGATGTATATGCCATTGTCGAGGGATCCATATCGGCGATTCCGAGGCAAACAACGTGTTGGGACGGGGGCCTAAAAAGAGAGAGAGGGATGTTCCTTACAGAAGATATGGTAATCCATCTGTTCTAGCATGATAACTAGTTTGTAAATACAAAGGGATTGGTAGGTGGTTCGTGTTATAGGAAATAATAATCTTGTTATAGTAAATAATGATCTTGATAATTTTCAGGTTTATATTAAGTCTTAAATCAGAGGACTAGTGAGACCCAGTTAACCGTATGGTCGGGAGCTTATACAACCCTTGCCTTGACAAGTAAATCCTTGATATTTTTATGCCGCATAGTTGTAATAATGGGAGAGTTCAGGCCAGATTTTTATTGAGCTCTTGGTCATTCTCTATAAGGTGCCAATGTTTATTAATAATTTTTTTGATTGTAGTATTGTCCTTGAATAGTGTGTGAGGAAAACTAGATACCCTTTGAGTATTATCTGTTTTAGGTGTATCGTGATAGAGTACATCCTTTTGTGATAAGTTTTTTATTTTTTTCATGTTTCGTTGTATTAGTTTTTGGGGGTATCCTCGGTTTTTGAGGACCCATTCCAAGTTTTTAATGCTTTGTTTAGCATATCATCCTTGGTAATAAGCATTCTGTATCTTAGGATTGGGAGTATATAATGGAGGATTTCGTGAATGTTGGATGGAAGGAGTTGTAGTGGAGGAGGCTAAATGTATCAGTGGGTTTGGTGTATAAACTAGAACAAAGCCTTTCGATCTTTTCCTACATGTATGTAGGTGTCCAAAAAATTAATTTTATCCCTAGAATAGGTAAAAGTGAATTTTGATATGGGGGTGAAGTGAATTAATTTTTTCAAAAAGTTTTCGTAGACAATTCTTCTGTGTCAGTATATATGAAGAAAAACGTCATCGATAAAACGTTTCCAAAGCATAATAGCTGTGGTAAGGGGAAAGTATTTTAGTACTTTCATGGTGGCCCATGTAAATGCACGAGTAAGGGGGTGCACATTTAGAGCCCATGGCTGTGCCCATGAATTTGTTGGTAATAATCATCCATAAATTTAAAACAGTTTTGTTTTAGGACAAAGTCCATCATTATTTTAATAGTGTTTAAAGGAGGAGTTTCTGGGGGAAGGATGTCTTTATTTTTTGACAGAGTTTCTAGTAAAACTTTGATGCCTTCATCATGAGGTATGTTAGTGTTAGAGTGATACTACATCAGCAGTAACTAAAATAGCATTTGGAGGAAGGGGAGGAAGTTTCTAAAATATTTCTGAGAAAATGTTTAGTATCTTTTATGTAAGAAGGTAATGACTTCATGACAGGTTGGCATATATGATCTAAAAATGCTGATATGTTTTCTGTTGGAGTGTCGTTAGCTGATACTATGGGTCTAAGGAGTACATTAGGTTTGTGTATTTTGGGCAATCCATAAAAACGTGGTGTGCGTGGAGGAGTGGTTGGTTCTAAAAAATTAGCAACTTCTCTTGTTATTCTATGTCTGGAATATAAAAAGCGAATAAATGTTGATATATCATTCGCAATCTGAAGAGTAGGGTCAAAAGGTAACTTTTTGTAGTATTTTGTGTTCTGAAGTTGGCTGTTGACTTTGAAAATATAATCAGTTTTATTCATGATAACAAGACTGCCACCTTTGTCTGCTGGTTTAAATGAGGTCAGGGTTGTTTTTCAAATTTTTGTAACAGTGTACTCTCTTTATATGACAAATTGTGGGACATAAATGGTTGTCGATTGGGGGAATAATTAAAAGTATCTTCAATTTCACTTTTTATTCTATGGAAATATTCCTGAAGATTAGGATGTTGGGTAGGAGGTGGACTCCAGTTGGAGGATTTTTTAAGCCTTAAGGCTTGAGTTGCATGAGCGAAAGTAATATCCTAGGCTCATAGACCTTATAAATTTATTTAGGGGTTGTGAATGATCAATTAAAAAAGTGGATGTGGTGGGTATAAATTTTAATCCTTTGATAAGGATATTCTCCTCCAAATGTGATAATTTGTAAGAGGATAAACTTTGTAGTTAGTCGTTTTAGGAAATTATTTGATTAATTTTATTTTTTGTTTTTTTCTTACTATTTCTATTTGTGCTTAGTAATCCTTATAACAAAATGTAGAACCTATTGCTAAGACTTTCTTTATAAATATAATTAACATTGTCACTTTAGGCTGGTTGGTTTTCAGATGAATTCCTACAAGGAATTATTGGGAAGTCTACGGAGTCTAAATTGTATTTGGACAGGAAAGTGGTGAAGTGCAACGTTTTCACGCGTTTGTGCTTGCAGAATTGTTGTGAACGTAAATGGGATGGATGGAATGAATCCATATTCAGGCTTTCATCAGCTACTTGTGCGGGTTATGAGATAGGCTGGGATTTTGTTGATGCAGTAAAAACAAGTGGTCAAACGTTTAGCGGTTTCGTGACGGTTAAGAATAACAGTTACAGGAGAAGGAATCACGGTGCCCAAAAGTTTATGTCAGTCCCAGTTTTTATTGATTGGTTCTTCGCATGGGTTTCAGCTATGCAAATTGAATTTCGTCAGCAATGTAGGTTGTGTGGAGGCGAAAGTAAAATATTAGCCTGTGACGGTACAAAGTTAGGAGTGGGTTTTAAAAATGCTTTTGTTGATCCCATCGAAAATGCTGAGGGTGGGGAAATTTTGGAGACAACATTAAAAACGACTTAATCGTTGCTTTATATTTAATACCCCGACCATGATTCTCGTGATTTCAGTCAGGCGAGAAATTTGTTAAAGGAGCAGTGCCAAAAGATTATTGATTGCGACCCTGGTGTGATTGAGACAGGCATTACAGAATTTATAAGTGAGTATGCTCGACCTGCATATCAAAAAAATGATTTCTAGCAATTCAAATAGCAAAGAACGGTATGCATTGGCCAAGTTCTTTCTTTTACTTTCATCCGACGCTTCAGTAGACACTGTGTTGCCATTTCGTTTTTGTCAAGACGTGTTAGATTTTGTTCAAAAGATTACTGACGAGGAATTAACAACCGCCGACCTACGATTATTTTTGTACGAACTGAGGTTTTATGCTCCTGAGTTATCTTCCTTGTTATTCGCATCCTCTATATCGTCACCGATTGAACTTCCAAGCAACGATGTTATATTGTTACTTAGATACCTGGTGGCATTTATAAAAAATGTACATACTCATGATGAAGCACCGGAAGATCCAGTACCTATACCGAAAACTTAAAACCCTGCTAAATATGGACGCGCATATTACTTTAATAGACATGGTTGTCAAGTTCGTAAAATGCGACAGTTCACTATTGACACAAAAGAACGTATCCGTGCCAATTTTGATGACCCACCAGACAACGCATGTGAGAAACGCTTTCCATCAGTTTCGAAAAAAGGAACAACCTACGTATTTCTTTGGTTTTGTCCTTTGCATGGACATTGCTACGGCTTCCATACAATTCCGGGAAGCGAAGGACGAAAGGACCCTGCCGCGTCGCTATCAACCCATATCAACCCTGACGACATTTTTTACGATTTTGCATGCAGTCTTTCGGAGTATTGCAAAAATCGAGAATCTGGATTTTTTTGCAAAAAACAAGGTTTTTCCACGACGTATTTCATGGCTATACGCACAAATGCACCAACGCTTTCAAGTACAACCGTCTTCTTGCTTCAAGTGCGATAAATTCTTCCATTTGTGAGCAATTTAATAGTTTATATTCAAAACATAAAGTCCTCTTGTAAATTGATGTCCCAATTTGTATCTGCAATTTTTTATTTACTTGTGGAATCAACTCAAAGATGAATCACATAATAGAAAATTGAACATTGCGCTGTCTGGACGTGCTGATGATTGAAATCTCATTTTTGTTTGTTTGAACTGAGTTTTGTATGTATCGGGGATAATAAGTTCATAATATTGAATATTGTCTTCTTTAAATTAATTTCTATTCATTCCCTGAACAATATCTTTCCAACCACAATGCAACGAAACAACACAAACGGAGTGCGTATAAGGAATAAAACCATAGCCTAGTCCTTCAATTCGAAATTTTTTCTCCTGAAAAATATTTTTCCGACAAAAACTCTACGAAACAACACAAACTGAGTGCGTATAAGGAATAAAACCATAGCCTAGTCTTCAATTCGAAACTTTTTTCTCCTGAAAAATATTTTTTCCGACCAAAACTCTACGAAACAACACAAACTGAGTGCGTAAAAGGAATAAAACCATAGCCTAGTCTTCAATTCGAAACTTTTTTCTCCTGAAAAATATTTTTTCCGACCAAAACTCTACGAAACAACACAACTGAGTGCGTATAAGCAATAAAATCATAGCCTAGTCTTCAATTCGAAAGTTTTTCTCCAGAAAAACAGTTTTTCGACCAAAATTCAACGAAACAACACAAACGCAGTGCGTATAAGGAATAAAATCATAGCCTAGTCTTCAATTCGAAACTTTTCTCCTGAAAATATTCTTTTCGACCAAAATTCAACGAAACAACACAAAACGCAGTGCATATAAGGAATAAATCATAGCCTAGTCATCAATTCGAAAGTTTTCGCCTGAAAACAGTTTTTCGACCAAAATTCAACGAAACAACAGAAACTGAGTGCGTATAAGCAATAAATCATAGCCTAGTCTTCAATTCGAAACTTTTTTCTCCTGAAAAACAGTTTTTCGACCAAAATTCAACGAAACAACACAAACGCAGTGCGTATAAGGAATAAAATCATAGCCTAGTCATCAATTCGAAACTTTTTTCTCCTGAAAAATATTTTTTCGACCAAAACTCTACGAAACAACACAAACTGAGTGCGTATAACCAATAAAATCATAGCCTAGTCTTCCATTCGAAACTTTTTCTCCTGAAAAATATTCTTTTCGACCAAAATTCAACGAAACAACACAAACTGAGTGCGTATAAGCAATAAAATCATAGCCTAGTCTTCAATTCGAAAGTTTTTCTCCTGAAAAACAGTTCTTCGACCAAAATTCAAAGAAAACAACACAAACGGAGTGCGTATAAGAATAAAATCATAGCCTAGTCTTCAATTCGAAACTTTTTTCTCCTGAAAAACAGTTTTTCGACCAAAATTTAACGAAACAACACAAACGGAGTGCGTATAAGGAATAAAATCATAGCCTAGTCTTCAATTCGAAACTTTTTTCTCCTGAAAAAACAGTTTTTCGACCAAAATTCAACGAAACAACACAAACTGAGTGGCGTATAAGGAATAAAATCATAGCCTAGTCATCAATTCGAAACTTTTTCTCCTGAAAAACAGTTTTTCGACCAAAATTCAACGAAACAACACAAACTGAGTGCGTTATAAGGAATAAAATCATAGCCTAGTCATCAATTCGAAACTTTTTCTCCTGAAAAATATTCTTTTCGACCAAAATTCTACGAAAACAACACAAACGCAGTGCGTATAAGGAATAAAATCATAATGAATTTCGCGGAAGGACAATTTTCGCGAATCGAATCAAAGAAAAATAATTTAATTATCGATTTACTTTTTCCCCTCAATCCATTAAAATTCATCATAGAACATATCAGAATATTTCGTTCTTTTTCAATGTTTTGAGACTGGAGTGATGAACGCCCTTTTTCACTTCAACGTTAATATCGACATCTTATATTATATCTCTTATTGTACAGGGATGTCTCGAAATACCTTGCAGGGTTAAAGTCTTTATGCCTCCTGCAATAAGAAAAAAAATATAGTTGCCATTCACAAATACCTGTTATCAGTAGCATTACTCACGTTTGTATTAAAGAAGACATAGGGAATAGAGCTATTTGTGATAATTTCGCGAAAATGTTTTTCGCGAATTGACCTTTTTTAAAAAGTTTTGCAGAAGAAACTTTTACAAATAGCGGAATTTCGCGAAAAGTTCTTCCATTGAGGTATTAATTGATTACTTTCAGAACGGTATTTCTATTCAAATGTTTCATAGAGGCCTTTATTTCATGTGTATGGATTGATTGTTCTTCTGGGAATATTTTCTAAAATGCTTTTTGTAGACATAAGTTGCTAAAACAACCGAATCTCATATGTATGGATTGCTTTTAAAAACAGAATTTCTCTTTAAAATTTGTTGTAAAGGCCTTGTTAAAAATGTTAAATTAATTTATGTGTATGGATTGATTGTTCTTCTGGGAATATTTTCTAAAATGCTTTTTGTAGACATAACAACCGAATCTCATATGTATGAATTGCTTTTAAAAACAGAAGTTCTCTTTAAAATTTGTTGTAAAGGCCTTATTAAAAATGTTAAATTATTTCATGTGTATGGATGATTGTTCTTCTGGGAATATTTTCTAAAATGCTTTTTGTAGACATAAGTTGCTAAAACAACCGAATCTCGTATGTATGGATTGCTTTTAGAAACAGAAATTCTCTTTAAAATTTGTTGTAAAGGCCTTATTAAAAAATGTTAAATTATTTCATGTGTATGGATTGATTGTTGGCCTGAGAATTCTCCCTAAGTGCTTTGTATTGGCATATATTGCTGAAGCAACCGAATCTTATTCTTATGGACTGCTTTAAAAAACGGAATTCCTCTTAAAAATGTTTTGCAAAACACTTATTTAAAAATGTAAACTTCAATTATGTGCATGGATTGCTTCTTGAAATAAGAATTCTTTAATGGTTTGGATAGGCATTGGTAGGCTGTAAGCAAATAAATAAACCCTATGTAATTAGTTTTAATAATTTATCAAAAGTATAATTATATAATTTATACTTTATTTTATAAATACAACGACTAAGTAAATATCAGTCAGAACAATATTAGACAAGGAAATATTTTGCACAACCACGTCTGTGGTATTATAGTTGGATTCATGCATCTTTTCAGTTTTGCGATTTAATGTCAATAAAGCTGATGTAATTTATAATCACATTAGGTATGTCGCTCAAAACAGCTTCCAAATAAACTTTTGATAAACTTTTATTTTAGATCAGAATCACTAACTAAATTATTGTGCTTAATGCATATTCATTCCATTGCACTTTCCTAATATGAAATTCACTAGAAATAAAAATGACAAACCAATAGAACAATTCTCTCAAATTTTGCACACAATAATTGATAAGAATGTACAGATTTGGTAATATAAAAGGGTCCGACTATTGTGTTATTAAGACTTTTTAAATTGAAATAAGAACAGACACTTAGTAGTTGAATTTGCATTGAGTTTATATATAAAATAGAAATTTAAAAAGTAAATAGTTTTCTAACTGAAAAAAAAGAAAAAACAGCACCAACATTCATCTATTAAAAAAGAGATTAAAAATTTAGGATAAATTTATAAACTTCACTTGTTTCAGGGATATATCTCTACTGTCCTCGCCATCGTAGCTTTGGCTGTCCATACTATAAAAAAATAAGTACACAACATGACGAAACAAAAGCAGGAATTGGAACTATCTGTTAAAAATATTTATGACTCCTGTATATTTTTTTAAATGAGTTATGTGAAACTTCAACAAATATACAAAGTTTCCTCAAAAAATTATTTTTTAACATTCACAATAAATATATCTAGAAACATCTATAACGAAGCATAAAATACATGATAAAAAATGGAAACTCATGTCTTCTTAATTGAGCAAACTTTCTCAGGTAAAACTTGAGCCTAAATGTTCTTGCATTTAACATTTAATGTGTACAAAAAGACACAAAAACTCACACCCTAAAATATATTTAAATATATTTAAAATAACTAATATTTATTATGACAGAACAAATGTTCTGTTATAATGAATATTGTGGTTACAGTGTGTATTTTCAAACAGGCACTGAATTTTCTTAGTTAATTTTATAACATTTCTAGTATATACAAGTCCCAGCAATGGTTGAAGGTGGGGGTGGGAGAACTGTAGTGCCATGCTAAAAAGCTAACATTTAAAGTAATTAATTTCACAAAACATCAACTAAAATAGTATTGTTACAGATAGGTAGAAATAAAGTTAAGTTTTTAATTTTTGGCCAGCTATACCTTTAAATGATTTGCCAATGTTTACAAAAAGCTTTTTGTATACATGAGCATGCTTTCTAATACGTAAAAAAAACAGAACCAAATAAGGTATATAAAATGCCTACTAAAGAAATTTATACATTTTTTAAACACAGTGTCTGTACATGTCTATTGAAAGCAGTTCTAGAGTTTGTATAGTAATATCTCAAGTCATCATATATGCATGACAGTCTTTTTATGGTGAGATTGCCCGGAATTGACATTGACTTTGACTGTAGGGTGCAGAAAAACTTTTTCTGGGAGTTTTTTTCAAATTTATTTTTTAGCAAAACTGGTCATGCATTCAAAATATGGAAAGTAGAACATATTTATGACAGCCCAGCCTTATTTGAACTGGTATACTATAATAGAGCACAGCATTCCTTTATGGTGGTACTTCAAATTGGCAGAAAAAAGGAATACCTTTATCACGGAATGCCTGATTTGTAGGTTTGGTCCAACTGGCAAATACACTTGTTTAAAGAACAAGAATTTTTGAGCATCTTATAGATGGTTTCCTCTGTGTACATTTCCAACATTAGGGTGTTTTGGCTCTGTCGTATATGTAGCAGGAAAAAAGATGGAGACAATACGTGAAACGAGGCCATCTTCAGTCCATTTATCCATACAAAGGCATTGGTAATACTATAAATGGATTCAAATAAATCACAAGGCATCAATCTGCTCCAATGATGTTTCCGTGAGAAGAAATCCATACAAAAGATCTCTGTCTGGTCCAATCTTTAGCATTTTTTCAAAAGTCAAAAGAGCTAAACACTAAAAGTAAACAAATAACATCATGTGGGAATACATCTATAAATGCTGCAACACAGTAGGCAAATACATCATCATCATTCTCGGCTTAACGTCCATTTTCCATGCTAGCATGGGTTGGACGGGGTATATTAATGACTCTCTTCCAATCTGATCTAGACTGTGTTAGATCTAAACTCAACTTCCTCTGTATCAAGTCTGTCCTTATAACCTCCTGCCAAGTCTTTCTCGGTCTGCCTCTGGGCTTTGCCCCAGGAACTATCAAGTCTCTACACTTTCTTACCCAATTATCCTCCTCCATTCTTTCCAAGTGCCCCAGCCAATTCAATCTTCTTATCTGGATAGCATCTTTAATTCTACGGATACTTAGCCTGTTTCTTAGCTCATCTGAACTCTTTCTGTCTCTCAGACTGGCGTTGCACCTCCACCTAACCATTCTCATATCATTCCTTTCTAAACGGTCAAGATCTTTCTGCTTCTTCCTAGATAGGCATGGAGACCATTTGCTTCACAATATGTTTATAATATGTTTGCAATGTTAGAATCTAAAGATATATATATACAATGATAAGTAGGATGAACCAAACGTATAAAACATAATAATGGAAACAGTACATAATAGTGTAAACAGTACATAATAGTCTCTCTATCTCCCCCCAGTCATCGTGGCAACAGAGATGACGAAAGTTTAGAGATCGGGGAATGTCATGTCAATTCGTAGTCCTTCAACTTGCATGGCTGTCGTCGATCCCTGGTGGATCTACGAGGCGGCAGTAGGCCCAAAGGGGCCGGGCACGGCTCCACTGGTGGTTCGGAATCCAATGGGATGTCTGGTGATGTCGGCTCCTGGTGGACCGATCGCGGGGTCGGCGGATCATCTGAGGGTAGGGGACCCGTTGAGGGCATGGGCGTATTGGATGATGTAGGCTGCAAACAGGTGTGACCAGTTGTAGCCGGAATTGGTTGTGGTACATTCTGTGTGTCCAAAATAGAGACTGGTGGTGTTGGCTGACGAACAGGGACATACTTCCGGAGGAACTTGCGATTACGAAGCGTCACTCTGCCGGAACCATCTGTACGTACGACATACTGGTCATATTGCTTGACTTCTACCACGGAACCGGTCTTGTCCCATTTCCGGGGATTAGGACCGATTTGGTTTTGGATCCTGACGCGATCACCTACCAGAAGCGGGGGGAGTCGTCGTGTATGTTCAGACAACCTCTCCGCAACCTTCATGTGGCGGTTTCGGAGGGCCCCTCCCCTGTCCCGCAGGGTGCTCTGCCAGGTTGGGTGCGGTTTATATTTGCCGGGAAGGATCGGTATAAAATCCTTGATTGGTCTACCAAACAAACACATGACTGGGGACATCGTGGTATCCTGGTTTGGCGTATTGCGATGCTGTAGTACTGCTCGTTGGAGGGCATCAGTATCAAGTTCACCATTGGGCCCAGTGTTGTCTGTAATCATGCGTTTGACTGTCTTCACACCGACTTCTGCACGGCAATTACTATGCGGGAATGCCACGGAAGACAGACGATGGCTCACTCCTCAATTATTCAGGAAGGATTTGGTGGATGCAGCAATAAATTCTGGGCCCCCATCTGAAGACAATTCGTCTGGGATACCATAGGTGGCGAATGTGCGTCGTAGGATGTTAATCAGGCTTTGCGCTCCGCCGGAAGATTCTTCTACAATAGGCCAATTGGAATACCTATCGACGCAGACGAGATAGTAGTGGCCCTTGTAGTGGAAAAAGTCAGCGCAGATGTACTGAAACGGGTATTCCGGGTAATTAAGCGGTGAAGGTGGTGCGTCAGGTTGAGAAGGTGCCATGCGGTTGCAGTGGCTGCAATTGCTCCTCTTGCTGAATGATTGCTGTGATCATACCGGGCCAGAAGACCGAAGACACTGCTCTACCTGTCATGGACGTGACTCCGTGATGAGCGGCATGGAGCGCAGCAAGGATGTCTTTGCGAAGCTGTGGTGGTATAATTATCCTGTCCCTATATACTGCAACACCATCAACTGTTGATAGGTTCTCTCTGAACTGGTGGTATGGTTGGAGGTCCAGAGGGAGATCTTGACGATTAGGTGGCATGCCTGATTCAATTATCTCCACCAGATGTTTCATATTGGTGTCGCTGGCAGTCGCCAGGCGGACTCTGTCCCATGATACTGACTGCAGAGAGTTTATAGTGGATATAGCAGCGAATCGGATACCCTCTTCTACAGCAGCATTGGTGTCGATAGTGCGTACCGTAGGAGGGGCCTCATCGTATATCATGCGATGCAGAGGTGGTGTTACGAAGGGGATCAATGCGATATCGACTGATCATCGTCGATGTGAGCAACGTCATCCGGTAGGTGCATCTTATCTGGAATTTGACTACCGGTGGGATAGCGGGAGACTGTGTCTGGAGCACGATTCTTAATGCCAGGGATGTGGTGCATAGTGAAACGATATCGCAACGTTCTCTTCCTTGAGGTTTCTGAGCCGGTTGTTGGGATATCTTCTAGTGATCGGTTGTTGAACAGCCCAAGAAGTGGTTTATGATCGACGACGATGGTCAGGTTGTCACATCCCAGTACGAAGTGCCGAGCTTTATCCAGTGCGTCGGCTACGGCTAATGCTAGCGTGACTCAGCGGGATGAGTGAATCTGCTGCCAACTAAAAACAGTTTTCCAGCCCTCAGTACAACAAAATGGTATGGTGCCTGGACAGCTGCAGTGTTTCTGGAAGAGCCAAAATCCTAAGCCGGTTTTAGACCAATCAGTTGTAAGGCAAGTTGGCATAGACTTGTCGAAGATCTTGACTCCATGCTCAATTTCCTTGATTATTTTGAGTTTCGACTCTTCGAATAGGCGTTGCAGATGAGCATCCCCGTAGAAGGTTGATTTCGATTTCAAGAGCTCACGGAAGGGTATCATCTTATCGGTCATGCTGAAGGCGTAAGACACCTGATTAAACGAGTCCGAACCAAGACCTTATATCGGTAATGTGTTTAGGTCTTGGAAAATCCGCGATGGCTCGAATGATCCTCTGGCACGGTTTCACATCGTCAGTTGTTTATCTCGAAGCCCGAAAATTCGACAGTGTCCGCTCCGAACACGAACTTCGTAAGGTTCTGTATAATACCGTTCCTCCCGCAAGTATCCAGCCACTGACATGTTTGGAAGAAACTCTGCTCCAATGTATCTGCCCATAAAAGCGCATCGTCGATTACCTTGATCTTGTTGGAAAGTCATAAACGATCTCGTCAAATCTTCGAGAATAACCATCCCCGGAAGATATGTAACCCTGAGGGGTGGTACAGTATCGGTAGCGACCCCAGGGCGTGATGAACGCGGTGTAGTGCCGGTCTTCGTGACGCAATGGGACACTGTGGTAGCCGTTTCCATGCATCAGACACCGTCTTCTTAGTGTTATATGGCACGGATCGTACCTGATGGAATGGCGATTGGGTATGGTGGGTCTCTCTTGTTGCATGCGCATTGAGGGGCTGGAAATCCACAGTTCGTCTGGGTTTTCCGTTCTTTTTAGCACACACGACCATGCGGTGACACCCAGGTAACCGGCTCTCCCACGGGAACGGGTTCTATCACACCGAGCTGGACATCCCGATCCAAGTCAGCTTTGACCTCTCTCTGCCAGTGGATGGGCACCGGGATGGGTGTGTGAAAGGCTACAGGGTCAGCATCGCTGTCAATCATTAGCTTTAAAGGTGGTCCTACCATCAGCGGTAGGGCTGATGCTCACATGTGTTGAAGGTGCTCGTACCATAGTAGTCGAGAAGGAAGTTCTGTAGCTTAACCCGGTGGTTATCCTTGGTCGCAGGGTGTGGCAACTCAGTAGGGAGTGGTGGCGGCAGCGTGCGCTTCGGACAGGTGCAATTCGTTGTTGAGCTGTCTGCCGAGGCATCTCCTCCAGCAAATGCATTGGCCGTTGTTTCATCAACCGTTGGGAAGTTGTTGGTGATCATCCCAAGGTCGATGCAGGCGCCTTTACTAAGAAAAAGCTTGTCTGAATCATTCGTTATGTATGTGAACTGGCGAGTTTCTGTGGTCCCACCGTGACGGTTCACTCCAGAAATCCGTATGATGACAGCACCGAGGATATTGATTGGTTGATCGTTGGCCGTATGCATCTTTATCTTGACGGGGATAAGGTCGTGTGTAGTTAACCCTAAGCGCTGTATGCATTGAAAGCCGGCTAGGCAACTCTGGCAACCAGTATCTGCCAAGGCTCGTAAAGTAATTGCCTTTGGGTTGGAGTTTGATGATAGGTTGGAAACCCAGTTGCTGGTAGTCCTCGTCCACGATTCGAACCGACAGGTTCAGGAATGGTTGTGGTTTCGAGGGCTGTTCAACCCATTGGTTGTCAATCGGTTTGTGGCGATGATGACAGCTGTCGATTGGCCCAGTGTTTTTCCGATTGGCGTTTCTATAGAGCATAAGGCATCGAAGACTGCCCCTTCGATGTCATGAACACGTGCAGCCTGGGACTTCGGTTTGAACTTGGTTTTGTCTTTACTCCTGCACACGCGTTCAAAGTGATGTGCATGCTGACAGTGTCCGCAAATATGATTGTAGGCAGGACAACTCGTTTTACGTACAGCCGCGTTGGATTTATCACCATGACCTTTCATTCCACAGTAGGGAGCATGTAGAATTTTCGTGGCCAGTGTTCGTGCTCTGGGAGAGAAGGGCCTCCCTCTTGGTTTTGCTGTAGCTACTCTTTATCGCTCCGGCGGCCTGATGGTCCAGGAGACGTGTCGCCGACCTCTTACCAGCCTCCTTCGCTTCCACGAAGCGAAGTACTTCTTCTAATGTCATGTCCTGCTTCGTGTGGCCCAGTAAGTCCAACTGAATGTCGGTATCGGAAATACCTCTGCAGAGGACATCGCGGAGTATGGGTTCGGTGAAGTCGACATCATCATGGCATACAGGGCACTCGGTGACATATTTGCATACACCTGCTTGTCCCCTAAGGCGTGCACCGAAGGAGCGAATCGACTCGTCCCGGTCCTGGTGCATGTTATTCAAGGAAACCCTAGCGACCATGACGTTCTCTTCCCTGACGGCAAGGGATCTCATAGCTTCGAGGACGTTGTCTTCTGTCTTGTCAGTCAACGAACCGACAGTGGATCTGGTAAGATCCTTGCGAAGTACCTCGTCACAGCATTCCAAGAGTTGCAAGATCCTGTCTTTACCGGTAACTTTCGTAGCAGTGGTGTATTCGCCCCAACGAGAAAGGAAGTACTTCCAATCTTCTGAGGTACCAGCAGATGAGATTGTCGGGCGTTTCACTCTTTCGACTCTCACGGCCGCCCCAGCTACGTGTGGAGTAGGTGCAGCATGAGTGGTGGCGTGGGTGTTGAGTAGTGCGGCAACAATAACGGCATCTAAGTCTGGTGTTGTATATGTGCATCCCGGGATCGGGCAATCAACAGACGGCATAGTCGGCTCTGTGTTGTGGTTGTACAAAAATAGTGTAAATAGTGTAAATAAATCTATCCAATGTCAATTGGCAGCAATAATATCCATTATAAGATTTATGCAATAATGTTTAAATCCAATCAGCATTAACAGTCAATAAAAGATTCTAACATAGATAGGCATGGAGACCATTTGCTTCACAATATGTTTATAATATGTTTGCAATGTTAGAATCTAAAGATATATATATACAATGATAAGTAGGATGAACCAAACGTATAAAACATAATAATGGAAACAGTACATAATAGTGTAAACAGTACATAATAGTTCTCTACTTCCTACTTTAAAAAATGTTAATTTTTACGTACAGATACGGTGTAACCACATATCCCGCAATGCCATTTAAAAAATATGTATATATTTTTCATAGCTATTTATTCTAAAGTTTATCTGTCTGTTGTTATCAAGTCAACAGAAAGTCAAAAACATTAAATAGGATGAAGAAATTTAAGGAGTGTTGATGTTTGGAGGAAATACCCTGGCTGGCTTCTGTGCATGATAAAAAATCATTTGCATACAGCTTATAGTAAATACTGCAGGGGGGAGCTAAACTTAACAATGATGGAGAAGAATCCTTAAGAATAATACCTGGCACATTTTCCTTGCTATATTACCAAAATTTTCGTCATAAATGCTAGACAGCTAGAGCCTTGGGAGCAACTGTATCCAAACAGAGCGGCCATTATGAGACAAGTAAAGGCAACCAATCACATGCGCTCATACCGATACATTACGTCATTTATACATGGTCTGAAAAGTGTGAAGAAACATGAGGACCGAAACATGATGGCCATTTTAGTTTTTAAAGTAATGGTGGTCAGTGCTGTTTGTAAGTCTGTTTCAGCTTTTTGTCTTCTATAAACTTTTTATTTTCGCAATATTGGTTTTTTGTATGATCTAAAATGTTAAGATAAATATATTGTCACGTTTTTAGTCACGTACAGATCTTGAACGCACCAGTTTTAGGATTTTTGGCTAGGAACGAAGATTTTGAAGGCTAGCTAGCTACTAGAGCCTTCATTATTACTAATCTGTATGGTATAAGAGCTTTTTATCCTACCCAACATTTATCGTTTTAGTTGATACTGTAGCCATTTAGCTAGCTCCTATCTTTGGCTAAAAAGTGAGAGCATAATTGTTATGCTAAATGCAGTTATCTTTTATTATTTCCCTGAAAACTTTTTCTGCAAATAAAATGGCTGAGCAATTGTTTTAGCTGGACGGGTAACGACAGGCTGTTCCCTGTGTTTTATTTAAACCGAAGTTGCAATGAAGTTTTTCTGGAAAGGGGTATTACACATATACGCTTGTTCAACTCTGTTTAACTGTACTAAGCGCTTAGCCAGTGTAACAGACTGTTTTTTTTTGGAAAAGGCTGTTACGCCTATGCGCCTGTGCAACGTGGTTTACCTAAGGGGTCAACCCACTGTGACAATTAATTTTTAAACTTTCTCGGGAATCACGCCTGTACGAATGTGCAACACTGTTTACCTGGACTAACCGCTTGGCCCTGTGTTAGCAATGGACTGTTTCTTTGTGTTTTATTTAAACATAGCTGCGAGAAAGTTTTTTTCAAAAGGGTATTATCCCTATACAGCTGTGTAACACGGTTACCTGTATTAATCGTTCAGTCCAGTCTCACGATTAATTTGTTAACGTTTACTGAAACTTGTTTTGCAAAATAAAAATATATTGACCGATTGTTTTTGCTATGACGTGGTAACAACGGGTTGTAAACTATGTTTTTATTTCGGCTAAAGTTGCAGCAGAGTTATATTTTGAAAAATACATTACAACCGAAACACTATAATGTTGTGCGCGCTTTACTCGATTCACAACATATACTGCATACATGTACTAAAGCGCTCCACCTGACTGTTTGACACAGTTTGCATTCCTGTGACAATGAATTTTTAAACTTTCTTGGTAATCACCCCTGTACGGATGTGCAACACTGTTTACCTGGATAACGCTCAGCCCTGTGTTAGCAATGGACTGTTTCTTGTGTTTTTATTTAAACAGAGTCTGTGATAAAGTTTTTTTCAAAAGTGTATTATCCCTATACGCCTGTGCAACACCGTTTAACTGTACTAAGCATGGTGTCACGATTATTTTTTTAACTGTAACAAAACTTATTCCACAAAATAAAATAATATTGACCGATTGTTTTTGCTATAGTGGAGTAACAACACTTTGTAAACTCTGTTTTTATATCAGTTATCGTTGCGGGAAAGTTATTTTTTGAAAAATATGTTACAGTCGCACACTATAATGGTGTATGCGCTTCAATTGATTTACGACATACTGTATACCTGTACTAAAGCGCTCCACATGATCGTGTGGCACAGTTTACGGCTCTTATTAAGCGCTCCACAGAGTGTTCAACATCGGGTCACACCTTGACTTTGGCTTACCCCGGCGTTTCGACGCCGGGTTTCCAGGCTAGTCTCTATAATAATAGCCGTCGTCCGTCTGTCTATTTGTAACAGTGTTAACCGCGCACGAAATACCGTTAGCACAGGGACGAGTTTCCGCTAAAATAAAGGACCCAGGTCAGGAGCGGATGTTTTGATAAATGACCAAACAGAAACTAAAGCTCTTTAAATTCTCCTTTTTAACACTTTTCTACGCTCCCAAAAAGCAGTCCGGAATTATCTCTCTCT
>JASGCC010001787.1:0-32919 GCA_030067915.1 Hydractinia echinata
GGCCTTACACGTAGATCACGTGGTTCGCGCGCCTCCGCAGTTACCATCGGTCTAGTGCTTCCACTCTCAATGGACTACGACGTACCAAGTCGTTTTCCATTGCGCCATGGCCTTATAACACCGTCAACTACGTGTACAGGCCTCTAAAGGCTGTAATATGGCCTTTTGCAGCCTAATAAAGGCCTTACACGTAGATCACGTGGTTCCCGCGCCTCCGCAGGTTACCATCGGTCTAGTGCTTCCACTCTCAATGGACTACGACGTACCAAGTCGTTTTCCATTGTGCCATGGCCTTATAACACCGTCAACTACGTGTACAGGCCTCTAAAGGCTGTAATATGGCCTTTTGCAGCCTAATAAAGGCCTTACACGTAGATCACGTGGTTCCCGCCCTGCAGGTTACCATCGGTCTAGTGCTTCCACTCTCAATGGACTACGACGTACCAAGTCGTTTTCCATTGTGCCATGGCCTTATAACACCGTCAACTACGTGTACAGGCCTCTAAAGGCTGTAATATGGCCTTTTGCAGCCTAATAAAGGCCTTACACGTAGATCACGTGGTTCGCGCCTCCGCAGGTTACCATCGGTCTAGTGTTTCCACTCTCAATGGACTACGACGTAAGTCGTTTTCCATTGTGCCATGGCCTTATAACACCGTCAACTACGTGTACAGGCCTCTAAAGGCTGTAATATGGCCTTTTGCAGCCTAATAAAGGCCTTACACGTAGATCACGTGGTTCCGCCTCCGCAGGTTACCATCGGTCTAGTGCTTCCACTCTCAATGGACTACGACGTCCAAGTCGTTTTCCATTGTGCCATGGCCTTATAACACCGTCAACTACGTGTACAGGCCTCTAAAGGCTGTAATATGGCCTTTTGCAGCCTAATAAAGGCCTTACACGTAGATCACGTGGTTCGCGCGCCTCCGCAGGTTACCATCGGTCTAGTGCTTCCACTCTCAATGGACTACGACGTACCAAGTCGTTTTCCATTGCCATGGCCTTATAACACCGTCAACTACGTGTACAGGCCTCTAAAGGCTGTAATATGGCCTTTTGCAGCCTAATAAAGGCCTTACACGTAGATCACGTGGTTCCGCGCGCCTCTGCAGGTTACCATCGGTCTAGTGCTTCCACTCTCAATGGACTACGACGTACCAAGTCGTTTTCCATTGTGCCATGGCCGTATAACACCGTCAACTATGTGTACATGCCTCTAAAGGCTGTAATATGGCCTTTTGCAACCTAATAAAGGCCTTACACGTAGATCACGTGGTTCCGCGCACCTCCGCAGGTTACCATCGGTCTAGTGCTTCCACTCTCAATGGACTACGACGTTCCAAGTGGTTTTCCATTGTGCAATGGCCTTATAACACCGTCAACTACGTGTACAGGCCTCTAAAGGCTGTAATATGGCCTTTTGCAGCCTAATAAAGGCCTTACACGTAGATCACGTGGTTCCGCGCCTCCGCAGGTTACCATCGGTCTAGTGCTTCCACTCTCAATGGACTACGACGTACCAAGTCGTTTTCATTGTGCCATGGCCTTATAACACCGTCAACTACGTGTACAGGCCTCTAAAGGCTGTAATATGGCCTTTTGCAGCCTAATAAAGGCCTTACACGTAGATCACGTGGTTCCGCGCGTCAGGTTACCATCGGTCTATCTTCCACTCTCAATGGACTACGACGTACCAAGTCGTTTTCCATTGTGCCATGGCCTTATAACACCGTCAACTACGTGTACAGGCCTCTAAAGGCTGTAATATGGCCTTTTGCAGCCTAATAAAGGCCTTACACGTAGATCACGTGGTTCCTCCGCCTCCGCAGGTTACCATCGGTCTAGTGTTTCCACTCTCAATGGACTACGACGTACCAAGTCGTTTTCCATTGTGCCATGGCCTTATAACACCGTCAACTACGTGTACAGGCCTCTAAAGGCTGTAATATGGCCTTTTGCAGCCTAATAAAGGCCTTACACGTAGATCACGTGGTTCTCGCCCTCCGCAGGTTACCATCGGTCTAGTGTTTCCACTCTCAATGGACTACGACGTACCAAGTCGTTTTCCATTGTGCCATGGCCTTATAACACCGTCAACTACGTGTACAGGCCTCTAAAGGCTGTAATATGGCCTTTTGCAGCCTAATAAAGGCCTTACACGTAGATCACGTGGTTCCTCGCGCCTCCGCAGGTTACCATCGGTCTAGTGCTTCCACTCTCAATGGACTACGACGTACCAAGTCGTTTTCCATTGTGCCATGGCCTTATAACACCGTCAACTACGTGTACAGGCCTCTAAAGGCTGTAATATGGCCTTTTGCAGCCTAATAAAGGCCTTACACGTAGATCACGTGGTTCGCGCGCCTCCGCAGGTTACCATCGGTCTAGTGCTTCCACTCTCAATGGACTACGACGTACCAAGTCGTTTTCCATTGTGCCATGGCCTTATAACACCGTCAACTACGTGTACAGGCCTCTAAAGGCTGTAATATGGCCTTTTGCAGCCTAATAAAGGCCTTACACGTAGATCACGTGGTTCCGCGCGCTCCGCAGGTTACCATCGGTCTAGTTTCCACTCTCAATGGACTACGACGTACCAAGTCGTTTTCCATTGCCATGGCCTTATAACACCGTCAACTACGTGTACAGGCCTCTAAAGGCTGTAATATGGCCTTTTGCAGCCTAATAAAGGCCTTACACGTAGATCACGTGGCTCGCGCCTCCGCAGGTTACCATCGGTCTAGTGCTTCCACTCTCAATGGACTACGACGTACCAAGTCGTTTTCCATTGTGCCATGGCCTTATAACACCGTCAACTACGTGTACAGGCCTCTAAAGGCTGTAATATGGCCTTTTGCAGCCTAATAAAGGCCTTACACGTAGATCACGTGGTTCCCGTGCCTGCAGGTTACCATCGGTCTAGTCTTCCACTCTCAATGGACTACGACGTACCAAGTCGTTTTCCATTGTGCCATGGCCTTATAACACCGTCAACTACGTGTACAGGCCTCTAAAGGCTGTAATATGGCCTTTTGCAGCCTAATAAAGGCCTTACACGTAGATCACGTGGTTCCTCGCGCCTCCGCAGGTTACCATCGGTCTAGTTTCCACTCTCAATGGACTACGACGTACCAAGTCGTTTTCCATTGTGCCATGGCCTTATAACACCGTCAACTACGTGTACAGGCCTCTAAAGGCTGTAATATGGCCTTTTGCAGCCTAATAAAGGCCTTACACGTAGATCACGTGGTTCCCGCCCTCCGCAGGTTACCATCGGTCTAGTGCTTCCACTCTCAATGGACTACGACGTACCAAGTCGTTTTCCATTGTGCCATGGCCTTATAACACCGTCAACTACGTGTACAGGCCTCTAAAGGCTGTAATATGGCCTTTTGCAGCCTAATAAAGGCCTTACACGTAGATCACGTGGTTCCCGCGCTCCGCAGGTTACCATCGGTCTAGTGCTTCCACTCTCAATGGACTACGACGTACCAAGTCGTTTTCCATTGTGCCATGGCCTTATAACACCGTCAACTACGTGTACAGGCCTCTAAAGGCTGTAATATGGCCTTTTGCAGCCTAATAAAGGCCTTACACGTAGATCACGTGGTTCCCGCGCCTGCAGGTTACCATCGGTCTAGTCTTCCACTCTCAATGGACTACGACGTACCAAGTCGTTTTCCATTGTGCCATGGCCTTATAACACCGTCAACTACGTGTACAGGCCTCTAAAGGCTGTAATATGGCCTTTTGCAGCCTAATAAAGGCCTTACACGTAGATCACGTGGTTCCCGCTCCGCAGGTTACCATCGGTCTAGTGCTTCCACTCTCAATGGACTACGACGTACCAAGTCGTTTTCCATTGTGCCATGGCCTTATAACACCGTCAACTACGTGTACAGGCCTCTAAAGGCTGTAATATGGCCTTTTGCAGCCTAATAAAGGCCTTACACGTAGATCACGTGGTTCCCGGCCTCCGCAGGTTACCATCTATCTATCTTCCACTCTCAATGGACTACGACGTACCAAGTCGTTTTCCATTGTGCCATGGCCTTATAACACCGTCAACTACGTGTACAGGCCTCTAAAGGCTGTAATATGGCCTTTTGCAGCCTAATAAAGGCCTTACACGTAGATCACGTGGTTCGCGCCCTCCGCAGGTTACCATCGGTCTAGTGTTTCCACTCTCAATGGACTACGACGTCCAAGTCGTTTTCCATTGTGCCATGGCCTTATAACACCGTCAACTACGTGTACAGGCCTCTAAAGGCTGTAATATGGCCTTTTGCAGCCTAATAAAGGCCTTACACGTAGATCACGTGGTTCCTCGCGCCTCCGCAGGTTACCATCGGTCTAGTGTTTCCACTCTCAATGGACTACGACGTACCAAGTCGTTTTCCATTGTGCCATGGCCTTATAACACCGTCAACTACGTGTACAGGCCTCTAAAGGCTGTAATATGGCCTTTTGCAGCCTAATAAAGGCCTTACACGTAGATCACGTGGTTCCCGCGCCTCCGCAGGTTACCATCGTCTAGTGCTTCCACTCTCAATGGACTACGACGTACCAAGTCGTTTTCCATTGTGCCATGGCCTTATAACACCGTCAACTACGTGTACAGGCCTCTAAAGGCTGTAATATGGCCTTTTGCAGCCTAATAAAGGCCTTACACGTAGATCACGTGGTTCACTGCCTGCAGGTTACCATCGGTCTAGTTTCCACTCTCAATGGACTACGACGTACCAAGTCGTTTTCCATTGTGCCATGGCCTTATAACACCGTCAACTACGTGTACAGGCCTCTAAAGGCTGTAATATGGCCTTTTGCAGCCTAATAAAGGCCTTACACGTAGATCACGTGGTTCCTCGCGCTCCGCAGGTTACCATCGGTCTAGTGCTTCCACTCTCAATGGACTACGACGTACCAAGTCGTTTTCCATTGTGCCATGGCCTTATAACACCGTCAACTACGTGTACAGGCCTCTAAAGGCTGTAATATGGCCTTTTGCAGCCTAATAAAGGCCTTACACGTAGATCACGTGGTTCCGTGCCTCCGCAGGTTACCATCTATCTAGTGCTTCCACTCTCAATGGACTACGACGTACCAAGTCGTTTTCCATTGTGCCATGGCCTTATAACACCGTCAACTACGTGTACAGGCCTCTAAAGGCTGTAATATGGCCTTTTGCAGCCTAATAAAGGCCTTACACGTAGATCACGTGGTTCCTGCGTGCAGGTTACCATCGGTCTAGTTTCCACTCTCAATGGACTACGACGTACCAAGTCGTTTTCCATTTGCCATGGCCTTATAACACCGTCAACTACGTGTACAGGCCTCTAAAGGCTGTAATATGGCCTTTTGCAGCCTAATAAAGGCCTTACACGTAGATCACGTGGTTCCCGCGCCTCCGCAGGTTACCATCGGTCTAGTGTTTCCACTCTCAATGGACTACGACGTACCAAGTCGTTTTCCATTGTGCCATGGCCTTATAACACCGTCAACTACGTGTACAGGCCTCTAAAGGCTGTAATATGGCCTTTTGCAGCCTAATAAAGGCCTTACACGTAGATCACGTGGTTCTCGCCTCCGCAGGTTACCATCGGTCTAGTGCTTCCACTCTCAATGGACTACGACGTACCAAGTCGTTTTCCATTGCCATGGCCTTATAACACCGTCAACTACGTGTACAGGCCTCTAAAGGCTGTAATATGGCCTTTTGCAGCCTAATAAAGGCCTTACACGTAGATCACGTGGTTCCCTGCCTGCAGGTTACCATCTATCTAGTCTTCCACTCTCAATGGACTACGACGTACCAAGTCGTTTTCCATTGTGCCATGGCCTTATAACACCGTCAACTACGTGTACAGGCCTCTAAAGGCTGTAATATGGCCTTTTGCAGCCTAATAAAGGCCTTACACGTAGATCACGTGGTTCCCGCGCCTCCGCAGGTTACCATCGGTCTAGTGCTTCCACTCTCAATGGACTACGACGTACCAAGTCGTTTTCCATTGTGCCATGGCCTTATAACACCGTCAACTACGTGTACAGGCCTCTAAAGGCTGTAATATGGCCTTTTGCAGCCTAATAAAGGCCTTACACGTAGATCACGTGGTTCCCGTGCCTGCAGGTTACCATCTATCTAGTTTCCACTCTCAATGGACTACGACGTACCAAGTCGTTTTCCATTGTGCCATGGCCTTATAACACCGTCAACTACGTGTACAGGCCTCTAAAGGCTGTAATATGGCCTTTTGCAGCCTAATAAAGGCCTTACACGTAGATCACGTGGTTCCTCGCGCTCCGCAGGTTACCATCGGTCTAGTGCTTCCACTCTCAATGGACTACGACGTACCAAGTCGTTTTCCATTGTGCCATGGCCTTATAACACCGTCAACTACGTGTACAGGCCTCTAAAGGCTGTAATATGGCCTTTTGCAGCCTAATAAAGGCCTTACACGTAGATCACGTGGTTCGCGCCTCCGCAGGTTACCATCGGTCTAGTGCTTCCACTCTCAATGGACTACGACGTACCAAGTCGTTTTCCATTGTGCCATGGCCTTATAACACCGTCAACTACGTGTACAGGCCTCTAAAGGCTGTAATATGGCCTTTTGCCGCCTTACACGTAGATCACGTGGTTCCGCGCCTCCGCAGGTTACCATCGGTCTAGTGCTTCCACTCTCAATGGACTACGACGTACCAAGTCGTTTTCCATTGTGCCATGGCCTTATAACACCGTCAACTACGTGTACAGGCCTCTAAAGGCTGTAATATGGCCTTTTGCAGCCTAATAAAGGCCTTACACGTAGATCACGTGGTTCCCGCGCCTCCGCAGGTTACCATCGGTCTAGTGCTTCCACTCTCAATGGACTACGACGTCCAAGTCGTTTTCCATTGTGCCATGGCCTTATAACACCGTCAACTACGTGTACAGGCCTCTAAAGGCTGTAATATGGCCTTTTGCAGCCTAATAAAGGCCTTACACGTAGATCACGTGGTTCTCGCCCCTCCGCAGGTTACCATCGGTCTAGTGTTTCCACTCTCAATGGACTACGACGTACCAAGTCGTTTTCCATTGTGCCATGGCCTTATAACACCGTCAACTACGTGTACAGGCCTCTAAAGGCTGTAATATGGCCTTTTGCAGCCTAATAAAGGCCTTACACGTAGATCACGTGGTTCCCGGCCTGCAGGTTACCATCTAGTCGTTTCCACTCTCAATGGACTACGACGTACCAAGTCGTTTTCCATTGTGCCATGGCCTTATAACACCGTCAACTACGTGTACAGGCCTCTAAAGGCTGTAATATGGCCTTTTGCAGCCTAATAAAGGCCTTACACGTAGATCACGTGGTTCCCGCGCCTCCGCAGGTTACCATCGGTCTAGTGCTTCCACTCTCAATGGACTACGACGTCCAAGTCGTTTTCCATTGTGCCATGGCCTTATAACACCGTCAACTACGTGTACAGGCCTCTAAAGGCTGTAATATGGCCTTTTGCAGCCTAATAAAGGCCTTACACGTAGATCACGTGGTTCACGTGCCTCCGCAGGTTACCATCTATCTTTCCACTCTCAATGGACTACGACGTACCAAGTCGTTTTCCATTGTCCATGGCCTTATAACACCGTCAACTACGTGTACAGGCCTCTAAAGGCTGTAATATGGCCTTTTGCAGCCTAATAAAGGCCTTACACGTAGATCACGTGGTTCCGCCCTCCGCAGGTTACCATGGTCTAGTGCTTCCACTCTCAATGGACTACGACGTACCAAGTCGTTTTCCATTGTGCCATGGCCTTATAACACCGTCAACTACGTGTACAGGCCTCTAAAGGCTGTAATATGGCCTTTTGCAGCCTAATAAAGGCCTTACACGTAGATCACGTGGTTCGCGCCTCCGCAGGTTACCATCGGTCTAGTGCTTCCACTCTCAATGGACTACGACGTACCAAGTCGTTTTCCATTGGCCATGGCCTTATAACACCGTCAACTACGTGTACAGGCCTCTAAAGGCTGTAATATGGCCTTTTGCAGCCTAATAAAGGCCTTACACGTAGATCACGTGGTTCCCGTTCCGCAGGTTACCATCTAGTCTAGTCTTCCACTCTCAATGGACTACGACGTACCAAGTCGTTTTCCATTGTGCCATGGCCTTATAACACCGTCAACTACGTGTACAGGCCTCTAAAGGCTGTAATATGGCCTTTTGCAGCCTAATAAAGGCCTTACACGTAGATCACGTGGTTCCCCGCCTCCGCAGGTTACCATCGGTCTAGTGCTTCCACTCTCAATGGACTACGACGTACCAAGTCGTTTTCCATTGTGCCATGGCCTTATAACACCGTCAACTACGTGTACAGGCCTCTAAAGGCTGTAATATGGCCTTTTGCAGCCTAATAAAGGCCTTACACGTAGATCACGTGGTTCCCGCCTCCGCAGGTTACCATCGGTCTAGTGTTTCCACTCTCAATGGACTACGACGTACCAAGTCGTTTTCCATTGTGCCATGGCCTTATAACACCGTCAACTACGTGTACAGGCCTCTAAAGGCTGTAATATGGCCTTTTGCAGCCTAATAAAGGCCTTACACGTAGATCACGTGGTTCCGCGCCTCCGCAGGTTACCATCGGTCTAGTGCTTCCACTCTCAATGGACTACGACGTACCAAGTCGTTTTCCATTGTGCCATGGCCTTATAACACCGTCAACTACGTGTACAGGCCTCTAAAGGCTGTAATATGGCCTTTTGCAGCCTAATAAAGGCCTTACACGTAGATCACGTGGTTCCGCGTGCCTGCAGGTTACCATCGTCTAGTTTCCACTCTCAATGGACTACGACGTACCAAGTCGTTTTCATTGTGCCATGGCCTTATAACACCGTCAACTACGTGTACAGGCCTCTAAAGGCTGTAATATGGCCTTTTGCAGCCTAATAAAGGCCTTACACGTAATCACGTGGTTCCACGTGCCTGCAGGTTACCATCGGTCTAATGCTTCCACTCTCAATGGACTACGACGTACCAAGTCGTTTTCCATTGTGCCATGGCCTTATAACACCGTCAACTACGTGTACAGGCCTCTAAAGGCTGTAATATGGCCTTTTGCAGCCTAATAAAGGCCTTACACGTAGATCACGTGGTTCCTCGCGCCTCCGCAGGTTACCATCGGTCTAGTGCTTCCACTCTCAATGGACTGCGACGTACCAAGTCGTTTTCCATTGTGCCATGGCCTTATAACACCGTCAAGTACGTGTACAGCCTCTAAAGGCTGTAATATGGCCTTTTGCAGCCTAATAAAGGCCTTACACGTAGATCACGTGGTTCGCCGCTCCGCAGGTTACCATGGTCTAGTGCTTCCACTCTCAATGGACTACGACGTACCAAGTCGTTTTCCATTGTGCCATGGCCTTATAACACCGTCAACTACGTGTACAGGCCTCTAAAGGCTGTAATATGGCCTTTTGCAGCCTAATAAAGGCCTTACACGTAGATCACGTGGTTCCGCGCGCCGCAGGTTACCATCTATCTATTTCCACTCTCAATGGACTACGACGTACCAAGTCGTTTTCCATTGTGCCATGGCCTTATAACACCGTCAACTACGTGTACAGGCCTCTAAAGGCTGTAATATGGCCTTTTGCAGCCTAATAAAGGCCTTACACGTAGATCACGTGGTTCCGCGCGCCTCGCAGGTTACCATCGGTCTAGTGTTTCCACTCTCAATGGACTACGACGTACCAAGTCGTTTTCCATTGTGCCATGGCCTTATAACACCGTCAACACGTGTACAGGCCTCTAAAGGCTGTAATATGGCCTTTTGCAGCCTAATAAAGGCCTTACACGTAGATCACGTGGTTCCTCGCCTCCGCAGGTTACCATCGGTCTAGTGCTTCCACTCTCAATGGACTACGACGTACCAAGTCGTTTTCCATTGTGCCATGGCCTTATAACACCGTCAACTACGTGTACAGGCCTCTAAAGGCTGTAATATGGCCTTTTGCAGCCTAATAAAGGCCTTACACGTAGATCACGTGGTTCCGCGCCTCGCAGGTTACCATCTATCTAGTTTCCACTCTCAATGGACTACGACGTACCAAGTCGTTTTCCATTGTGCCATGGCCTTATAACACCGTCAACTACGTGTACAGGCCTCTAAAGGCTGTAATATGGCCTTTTGCAGCCTAATAAAGGCCTTACACGTAGATCACGTGGTTCCTCGCGCTCCGCAGGTTACCATCGGTCTAGTGCTTCCACTCTCAATGGACTACGACGTACCAAGTCGTTTTCCATTGTGCCATGGCCTTATAACACCGTCAACTACGTGTACAGGCCTCTAAAGGCTGTAATATGGCCTTTTGCAGCCTAATAAAGGCCTTACACGTAGATCACGTGGTTCCGCGCGCCTCCGCAGGTTACCATGGTCTAGTGCTTCCACTCTCAATGGACTACGACGTACCAAGTCGTTTTCCATTGTGCCATGGCCTTATAACACCGTCAACTACGTGTACAGGCCTCTAAAGGCTGTAATATGGCCTTTTGCAGCCTAATAAAGGCCTTACACGTAGATCACGTGGTTCCCGTGCCTGCAGGTTACCATCTATCTAGTGCTTCCACTCTCAATGGACTACGACGTACCAAGTCGTTTTCCATTGTGCCATGGCCTTATAACACCGTCAACTACGTGTACAGGCCTCTAAAGGCTGTAATATGGCCTTTTGCAGCCTAATAAAGGCCTTACACGTAGATCACGTGGTTCCGCGCGCTCCGCAGGTTACCATCGGTCTAGTGTTTCCACTCTCAATGGACTACGACGTCCAAGTCGTTTTCCATTGTGCCATGGCCTTATAACACCGTCAACACGTGTACAGGCCTCTAAAGGCTGTAATATGGCCTTTTGCAGCCTAATAAAGGCCTTACACGTAGATCACGTGGTTCTCGCCCTCCGCAGGTTACCATCGGTCTAGTGTTTCCACTCTCAATGGACTACGACGTACCAAGTCGTTTTCCATTGTGCCATGGCCTTATAACACCGTCAACTACGTGTACAGGCCTCTAAAGGCTGTAATATGGCCTTTTGCAGCCTAATAAAGGCCTTACACGTAGATCACGTGGTTCTCGCGCCTCCGCAGGTTACCATCGGTCTAGTGCTTCCACTCTCAATGGACTACGACGTACCAAGTCGTTTTCCATTGTGCCATGGCCTTATAACACCGTCAACTACGTGTACAGCCTCTAAAGGCTGTAATATGGCCTTTTGCAGCCTAATAAAGGCCTTACACGTAGATCACGTGGTTCCCTGCGGCAGGTTACCATCTAGTCTATTCCACTCTCAATGGACTACGACGTACCAAGTCGTTTTCCATTGTGCCATGGCCTTATAACACCGTCAACTACGTGTACAGGCCTCTAAAGGCTGTAATATGGCCTTTTGCAGCCTAATAAAGGCCTTACACGTAGATCACGTGGTTCCCGTGCCTGCAGGTTACCATCGGTCTAGTGCTTCCACTCTCAATGGACTACGACGTACCAAGTCGTTTTCCATTGTGCCATGGCCTTATAACACCGTCAACTACGTGTACAGGCCTCTAAAGGCTGTAATATGGCCTTTTGCAGCCTAATAAAGGCCTTACACGTAGATCACGTGGTTCCTCGCGCTCCGCAGGTTACCATCGGTCTAGTGCTTCCACTCTCAATGGACTACGACGTACCAAGTCGTTTTCCATTGTGCCATGGCCTTATAACACCGTCAACTACGTGTACAGGCCTCTAAAGGCTGTAATATGGCCTTTTGCAGCCTAATAAAGGCCTTACACGTAGATCACGTGGTTCCGCGCGCCTCCGCAGGTTACCATCGGTCTAGTGCTTCCACTCTCAATGGACTACGACGTACCAAGTCGTTTTCCATTGTGCCATGGCCTTATAACACCGTCAACTACGTGTACAGGCCTCTAAAGGCTGTAATATGGCCTTTTGCAGCCTAATAAAGGCCTTACACGTAGATCACGTGGTTCCCGCGCCTGCAGGTTACCATCGGTCTAGTCTTCCACTCTCAATGGACTACGACGTACCAAGTCGTTTTCCATTGTGCCATGGCCTTATAACACCGTCAACTACGTGTACAGGCCTCTAAAGGCTGTAATATGGCCTTTTGCAGCCTAATAAAGGCCTTACACGTAGATCACGTGGTTCTCCGCGCCTCCGCAGGTTACCATCGGTCTAGTTTCCACTCTCAATGGACTACGACGTACCAAGTCGTTTTCCATTGTGCCATGGCCTTATAACACCGTCAACTACGTGTACAGGCCTCTAAAGGCTGTAATATGGCCTTTTGCAGCCTAATAAAGGCCTTACACGTAGATCACGTGGTTCCTCGCCCTCCGCAGGTTACCATCGGTCTAGTGCTTCCACTCTCAATGGACTACGACGTACCAAGTCGTTTTCCATTGTGCCATGGCCTTATAACACCGTCAACTACGTGTACAGGCCTCTAAAGGCTGTAATATGGCCTTTTGCAGCCTAATAAAGGCCTTACACGTAGATCACGTGGTTCCGCGCGTCCGCAGGTTACCATCGGTCTAGTGCTTCCACTCTCAATGGACTACGACGTACCAAGTCGTTTTCCATTGTGCCATGGCCTTATAACACCGTCAACTACGTGTACAGGCCTCTAAAGGCTGTAATATGGCCTTTTGCAGCCTAATAAAGGCCTTACACGTAGATCACGTGGTTCCTCGCGCTCCGCAGGTTACCATCGGTCTAGTGCTTCCACTCTCAATGGACTACGACGTACCAAGTCGTTTTCCATTGTGCCATGGCCTTATAACACCGTCAACTACGTGTACAGGCCTCTAAAGGCTGTAATATGGCCTTTTGCAGCCTAATAAAGGCCTTACACGTAGATCACGTGGTTCCGCTCCGCAGGTTACCATCGGTCTAGTGCTTCCACTCTCAATGGACTACGACGTACCAAGTCGTTTTCCATTGTGCCATGGCCTTATAACACCGTCAACTACGTGTACAGGCCTCTAAAGGCTGTAATATGGCCTTTTGCAGCCTAATAAAGGCCTTACACGTAGATCACGTGGTTCCGCGCCTGCAGGTTACCATCGGTCTAGTCCTTCCACTCTCAATGGACTACGACGTACCAAGTCGTTTTCCATTGTGCCATGGCCTTATAACACCGTCAACTACGTGTACAGGCCTCTAAAGGCTGTAATATGGCCTTTTGCAGCCTAATAAAGGCCTTACACGTAGATCACGTGGTTCCTCGCGCTCCGCAGGTTACCATCGGTCTAGTGCTTCCACTCTCAATGGACTACGACGTACCAAGTCGTTTTCCATTGTGCCATGGCCTTATAACACCGTCAACTACGTGTACAGGCCTCTAAAGGCTGTAATATGGCCTTTTGCAGCCTAATAAAGGCCTTACACGTAGATCACGTGGTTCGCGCGCCCGCAGGTTACCATCGGTCTAGTGCTTCCACTCTCAATGGACTACGACGTACCAAGTCGTTTTCCATTGTGCCATGGCCTTATAACACCGTCAACTACGTGTACAGGCCTCTAAAGGCTGTAATATGGCCTTTTGCAGCCTAATAAAGGCCTTACACGTAGATCACGTGGTTCCGCGCCTCCGCAGGTTACCATCGGTCTAGTGCTTCCACTCTCAATGGACTACGACGTACCAAGTCGTTTTCCATTGTGCCATGGCCTTATAACACCGTCAACTACGTGTACAGGCCTCTAAAGGCTGTAATATGGCCTTTTGCAGCCTAATAAAGGCCTTACACGTAGATCACGTGGTTCCTCGCGCTCCGCAGGTTACCATCGGTCTAGTGCTTCCACTCTCAATGGACTACGACGTACCAAGTCGTTTTCCATTGTGCCATGGCCTTATAACACCGTCAACTACGTGTACAGGCCTCTAAAGGCTGTAATATGGCCTTTTGCAGCCTAATAAAGGCCTTACACGTAGATCACGTGGTTCGCGCGCTCCGCAGGTTACCATGGTCTAGTGCTTCCACTCTCAATGGACTACGACGTACCAAGTCGTTTTCCATTGTGCCATGGCCTTATAACACCGTCAACTACGTGTACAGGCCTCTAAAGGCTGTAATATGGCCTTTTGCAGCCTAATAAAGGCCTTACACGTAGATCACGTGGTTCCCGGCCGTGCAGGTTACCATCGGTCTAGTGCTTCCACTCTCAATGGACTACGACGTACCAAGTCGTTTTCCATTGTGCCATGGCCTTATAACACCGTCAACTACGTGTACAGGCCTCTAAAGGCTGTAATATGGCCTTTTGCAGCCTAATAAAGGCCTTACACGTAGATCACGTGGTTCCTCCCGCTCCGCAGGTTACCATCGGTCTAGTGTTTCCACTCTCAATGGACTACGACGTACCAAGTCGTTTTCCATTGTGCCATGGCCTTATAACACCGTCAACACGTGTACAGGCCTCTAAAGGCTGTAATATGGCCTTTTGCAGCCTAATAAAGGCCTTACACGTAGATCACGTGGTTCCTCGCGCCTCCGCAGGTTACCATCGGTCTAGTGTTTCCACTCTCAATGGACTACGACGTACCAAGTCGTTTTCCATTGTGCCATGGCCTTATAACACCGTCAACTACGTGTACAGGCCTCTAAAGGCTGTAATATGGCCTTTTGCAGCCTAATAAAGGCCTTACACGTAGATCACGTGGTTCCTCGCGCCTCCGCAGGTTACCATCGGTCTAGTGCTTCCACTCTCAATGGACTACGACGTACCAAGTCGTTTTCATTGTGCCATGGCCTTATAACACCGTCAACTACGTGTACAGGCCTCTAAAGGCTGTAATATGGCCTTTTGCAGCCTAATAAAGGCCTTACACGTAGATCACGTGGTTCCGGCCTCCGCAGGTTACCATCGGTCTAGTGCTTCCACTCTCAATGGACTACGACGTACCAAGTCGTTTTCATTGTGCCATGGCCTTATAACACCGTCAACTACGTGTACAGCCTCTAAAGGCTGTAATATGGCCTTTTGCAGCCTAATAAAGGCCTTACACGTAGATCACGTGGTTCCACGCGCCTGCAGGTTACCATCTATCTATGCTTCCACTCTCAATGGACTACGACGTACCAAGTCGTTTTCCATTGTGCCATGGCCTTATAACACCGTCAACTACGTGTACAGGCCTCTAAAGGCTGTAATATGGCCTTTTGCAGCCTAATAAAGGCCTTACACGTAGATCACGTGGTTCCGCGCCTCCGCAGGTTACCATCGGTCTAGTGCTTCCACTCTCAATGGACTACGACGTACCAAGTCGTTTTCCATTGTGCCATGGCCTTATAACACCGTCAACTACGTGTACAGGCCTCTAAAGGCTGTAATATGGCCTTTTGCAGCCTAATAAAGGCCTTACACGTAGATCACGTGGTTCCGCGTCTCGCAGGTTACCATGGTCTAGTGCTTCCACTCTCAATGGACTACGACGTACCAAGTCGTTTTCCATTGTGCCATGGCCTTATAACACCGTCAACTACGTGTACAGGCCTCTAAAGGCTGTAATATGGCCTTTTGCAGCCTAATAAAGGCCTTACACGTAGATCACGTGGTTCCGTGCCGCTGCAGGTTACCATCTATCTATCCTTCCACTCTCAATGGACTACGACGTACCAAGTCGTTTTCCATTGTGCCATGGCCTTATAACACCGTCAACTACGTGTACAGGCCTCTAAAGGCTGTAATATGGCCTTTTGCAGCCTAATAAAGGCCTTACACGTAGATCACGTGGTTCCTCCCCTGCAGGTTACCATCGGTCTAGTTTCCACTCTCAATGGACTACGACGTACCAAGTCGTTTTCCATTGTGCCATGGCCTTATAACACCGTCAAGCACGTGTACAGGCCTCTAAAGGCTGTAATATGGCCTTTTGCAGCCTAATAAAGGCCTTACACGTAGATCACGTGGTTCCTCGCCCTCCGCAGGTTACCATCGGTCTAGTTTCCACTCTCAATGGACTACGACGTACCAAGTCGTTTTCCATTGTGCCATGGCCTTATAACACCGTCAACTACGTGTACAGGCCTCTAAAGGCTGTAATATGGCCTTTTGCAGCCTAATAAAGGCCTTACACGTAATCATCACGTGTTTCGCGCAGGTTACCATCGGTCTATCTTCCACTCTCAATGGACTACGACGTACCAAGTCGTTTTCCATTGTGCCATGGCCTTATAACACCGTCAACTACGTGTACAGGCCTCTAAAGGCTGTAATATGGCCTTTTGCAGCCTAATAAAGGCCTTACACGTAGATCACGTGGTTCCTCGCGCCTCCGCAGGTTACCATCGGTCTAGTGCTTCCACTCTCAATGGACTACGACGTACCAAGTCGTTTTCCATTGTGCCATGGCCTTATAACACCGTCAACTACGTGTACAGGCCTCTAAAGGCTGTAATATGGCCTTTTGCAGCCTAATAAAGGCCTTACACGTAGATCACGTGGTTCGCGCTCCGCAGGTTACCATCGGTCTAGTGCTTCCACTCTCAATGGACTACGACGTACCAAGTCGTTTTCCATTGTGCCATGGCCTTATAACACCGTCAACTACGTGTACAGGCCTCTAAAGGCTGTAATATGGCCTTTTGCAGCCTAATAAAGGCCTTACACGTAGATCACGTGGTTCCTCGCGCCTCGCAGGTTACCATCGGTCTAGTGCTTCCACTCTCAATGGACTGCGACGTACCAAGTCGTTTTCCATTGTGCCATGGCCTTATAACACCGTCAACTACGTGTACAGGCCTCTAAAGGCTGTAATATGGCCTTTTGCAGCCTAATAAAGGCCTTACACGTAGATCACGTGGTTCCGCGCGCTCCGCAGGTTACCATCGGTCTAGTGTTCCACTCTCAATGGACTACGACGTACCAAGTCGTTTTCCATTGTGCCATGGCCTTATAACACCGTCAAGCACGTGTACAGTCCTCTAAAGGCTGTAATATGGCCTTTTGCAGCCTAATAAAGGCCTTACACGTAGATCACGTGGTTCCGCGCGCCTCCGCAGGTTACCATCGGTCTAGTGCTTCCACTCTCAATGGACTACGACGTACCAAGTCGTTTTCCATTGCGCCATGGCCTTATAACACCGTCAACTACGTGTACAGGCCTCTAAAGGCTGTAATATGGCCTTTTGCAGCCTAATAAATGCCTTACACGTAGATCACGTGGTTCCGCGCCTCCAGGTTACCATCGGTCTAGTGTTTCCACTCTCAATGGACTACGACGTACCAAGTCGTTTTCCATTGTGCCATGGCCTTATAACACCGTCAACTACGTGTACAGTCCTCTAAAGGCTGTAATATGGCCTTTTGCAGCCTAATAAATGCCTTACACGTAGGTCACGTGGTTCCGCGCGCCTGCGCAGGTTACCATCAATCTAATCCTTCCACTCTCAATGGACTACGACGTACCAAGTCGTTTTCCATTGTGCCATGGCCTTATAACACGGTCAAGCACGTGTACAAGTCTCTAAAGTCTGTAATATGGCCTTTTTCAGCCTAATAAAGGCCTTACACGTAGATCACGTGGTTCCGCGCGCCTGCGCAGGTTACCATCTATCTAATCCTTCCACTCTTAATGGACTACGACGTCCCAAGTCGTTTTCCATTGTGCCATGGCCTTATAAACACCGTCAACTACGTGTACAGGCCTCTAAAGGCTGTAATATGGCCTTTTGCAGCCTAATAAAGGCCTTACACGTAGATCACGTGGTTCCGGCGCCTCCGCAGGTTACCATCGGTCTAGTGTTCCACTCTCAATGGACTACGACGTCCAAGTCGTTTTCCATTGTGCCATGGCCTTATAACACCGTCAACTACGTGTACAGGCCTCTAAAGGCTGTAATATGGCCTTTTGCAGCCTAATAAAGGCCTTACACGTAGATCACGTGGTTCCGCTGCCTGCAGGTTACCATCGGTCTAGTGCTTCCACTCTCAATGGACTACGACGTACCAAGTCGTTTTCCATTGTGCCATGGCCTTATAACACCGTCAACTACGTGTACAGGCCTCTAAAGGCTGTAATATGGCCTTTTGCAGCCTAATAAAGGCCTTACACGTAGATCACGTGGTTCCTCGCGCCTCCGCAGGTTACCATCGGTCTAGTGTTCCACTCTCAATGGACTACGACGTACCAAGTCGTTTTCCATTGTGCCATGGCCTTATAACACCGTCAACTACGTGTACAGTCCTCTAAAGGCTGTAATATGGCCTTTTGCAGCCTAATAAAGGCCTTACACGTAGATCACGTGGTTCCTCGCCTCCGCAGGTTACCATCGGTCTAGTGTTCCACTCTCAATGGACTGCGACGTACCAAGTCGTTTTCCATTGTGCCATGGCCTTATAACACCGTCAACACGTGTACAGGCCTCTAAAGGCTGTAATATGGCCTTTTGCAGCCTAATAAAGGCCTTACACGTAGATCACGTGGTTCCTCGCGCCTCGCAGGTTACCATCGGTCTAGTGCTTCCACTCTCAATGGACTCCGACGTACCAAGTCGTTTTCCATTGTGCCATGGCCTTATAACACCGTCAACTACGTGTACAGGCCTCTAAAGGCTGTAATAGGGCCTTTTGCGGCCTAATAAAGGCCTTACACGTAGATCACGTGGTTCCTCGCGCCTCCGCAGGTTACCATCGGTCTAGTGCTTCCACTCTCAATGGACTACGACGTACCAAGTCGTTTTCCATTGTGCCATGGCCTTATAACACCGTCAACACGTGTACAGTCTAAAGGCTGTAATATGGCCTTTTGCAGCCTAATAAAGGCCTTACACGTAGATCACGTGGTTCCGCGCGCCTCGCAGGTTACCATCTTCTAGTCTTCCACTCTAATGGACTACGACGTACCAAGTCGTTTTCCATTGTGCCATGGCCTTATAACACCGTCAACTACGTGTACAGCCTCTAAAGGCTGTAATATGGCCTTTTGCAGCCTAATAAAGGCCTTACACGTAGATCACGTGGTTCCGCGCCTCCGCAGGTTACCATCGGTCTAGTGCTTCCACTCTCAATGGACTACGACGTCCAAGTCGTTTTCCATTGCGCCATGGCCTTATAACGTCAACTACGTGTACAGGCCTCTAAAGGCTGTAATATGGCCTTTTGCAGCCTAATAAAGGCCTTACACGTAGATCACGTGGTTCCGCGTGCCTGCAGGTTACCATCTTCTAGTCCTTCCACTCTCAATGGACTACGACGTACCAAGTCGTTTTCCATTGTGCCATGGCCTTATAACACCGTCAACTACGTGTACAGGCCTCTAAAGGCTGTAATATGGCCTTTTGCAGCCTAATAAAGGCCTTACACGTAGATCACGTGGTTCCTCACGCCTCCGCAGGTTACCATCGGTCTAGTGTTTCCACTCTCAATGGACTACGACGTACCAAGTCGTTTTCCATTGTGCCATGGCCTTATAACACCGTCAACTACGTGTACAGTCCTCTAAAGGCTGTAATATGGCCTTTTGCAGCCTAATAAAGGCCTTACACGTAGATCACGTGGTTCCTCGCCCCTCCGCAGGTTACCATCGGTCTAGTGTTTCCACTCTCAATGGACTGCGACGTACCAAGTCGTTTTCCATTGTGCCATGGCCTTATAACACCGTCAAGCACGTGTACAGGCCTCTAAAGGCTGTAATATGGCCTTTTGCAGCCTAATAAAGGCCTTACACGTAGATCACGTGGTTCCTCGCGCCTCCGCAGGTTACCATCGGTCTAGTGCTTCCACTCTCAATGGACTACGACGTACCAAGTCGTTTTCCATTGTGCCATGGCCTTATAACACCGTCAACTACGTGTACAGTCCTCTAAAGGCTGTAATATGGCCTTTTGCAGCCTAATAAAGGCCTTACACGTAGATCACGTGGTTCCGCGGCCTGCAGGTTACCATCTATCTAGTCCTTCCACTCTCAATGGACTACGACGTACCAAGTCGTTTTCCATTGTGCCATGGCCTTATAACACCGTCAACTACGTGTACAGGCCTCTAAAGGCTGTAATATGGCCTTTTGCAGCCTAATAAAGGCCTTACACGTAGATCACGTGGTTCCGCGCGCCTCCGCAGGTTACCATCGGTCTAGTGCTTCCACTCTCAATGGACTACGACGTACCAAGTCGTTTTCCATTGTGCCATGGCCTTATAACACCGTCAACTACGTGTACAGGCCTCTAAAGGCTGTAATATGGCCTTTTGCAGCCTAATAAAGGCCTTACACGTAGATCACGTGGTTCCACGTGCCTGCAGGTTACCATCTCTAATCTTCCACTCTCAATGGACTACGACGTACCAAGTCGTTTTCCATTGTGCCATGGCCTTATAACACCGTCAACTACGTGTACAGGCCTCTAAAGGCTGTAATATGGCCTTTTGCAGCCTAATAAAGGCCTTACACGTAGATCACGTGGTTCCTCACGCCTCCGCAGGTTACCATCGGTCTAGTGTTCCACTCTCAAGGACTACGACGTACCAAGTCGTTTTCCATTGTGCCATGGCCTTATAACACCGTCAACACGTGTACAGGCCTCTAAAGGCTGTAATATGGCCTTTTGCAGCCTAATAAAGGCCTTACACGTAGATCACGTGGTTCCTCGCCCTCCGCAGGTTACCATCGGTCTAGTGTTCCACTCTCAATGGACTACGACGTACCAAGTCGTTTTCCATTGTGCCATGGCCTTATAACACCGTCAACACGTGTACAGGCCTCTAAAGGCTGTAATATGGCCTTTTGCAGCCTAATAAAGGCCTTACACGTAGATCACGTGGTTCCTCGCGCCTCCGCAGGTTACCATCGGTCTAGTCTTCCACTCTCAATGGACTACGACGTACCAAGTCGTTTTCCATTGTGCCATGGCCTTATAACACCGTCAACTACGTGTACAGGCCTCTAAAGGCTGTAATATGGCCTTTTGCAGCCTAATAAAGGCCTTACACGTAGATCACGTGGTTCCACGTGCCTGCAGGTTACCATCTCTAGTGCTTCCACTCTCAATGGACTACGACGTACCAAGTCGTTTTCCATTGTGCCATGGCCTTATAACACCGTCAACTACGTGTACAGGCCTCTAAAGGCTGTAATATGGCCTTTTGCAGCCTAATAAAGGCCTTACACGTAGATCACGTGGTTCCGCGCTCCGCAGGTTACCATCGGTCTAGTGCTTCCACTCTCAATGGACTACGACGTACCAAGTCGTTTTCCATTGTGCCATGGCCTTATAACACCGTCAACTACGTGTACAGGCCTCTAAAGGCTGTAATATGGCCTTTTGCAGCCTAATAAAGGCCTTACACGTAGATCACGTGGTTCCACGTGCCTGCAGGTTACCATCTCTAGTCTTCCACTCTCAATGGACTACGACGTCCAAGTCGTTTTCCATTGTGCCATGGCCTTATAACACCGTCAACTACGTGTACAGGCCTCTAAAGGCTGTAATATGGCCTTTTGCAGCCTAATAAAGGCCTTACACGTAGATCACGTGGTTCCACGCCGTGCAGGTTACCATCTATCTAGTCTTCCACTCTCAATGGACTAACGTACCAAGTCGTTTTCCATTGTGCCATGGCCTTATAACACCGTCAACTACGTGTACAGTCCTCTAAAGGCTGTAATATGGCCTTTTGCAGCCTAATAAAGGCCTTACACGTAGATCACGTGGTTCCTCGCCCTCCGCAGGTTACCATCGGTCTAGTGTTCCACTCTCAATGGACTACGACGTACCAAGTCGTTTTCCATTGTGCCATGGCCTTATAACACCGTCAACTACGTGTACAGGCCTCTAAAGGCTGTAATATGGCCTTTTGCAGCCTAATAAAGGCCTTACACGTAGATCACGTGGTTCCTCGCCCTTCCGCAGGTTACCATCGGTCTAGTGTTTTCACTCTCAATGGACTGCGACGTACCAAGTCGTTTTCCATTGTGCCATGGCCTTATAACACCGTCAACACGTGTACAGGCCTCTAAAGGCTGTAATATGGCCTTTTGCAGCCTAATAAAGGCCTTACACGTAGAACGTGGTTCCACGTGCCTGCAGGTTACCATCTATCTAGTCTTCCACTCTCAATGGACTACGACGTACCAAGTCGTTTTCCATTGTGCCATGGCCTTATAACACCGTCAACTACGTGTACAGGCCTCTAAAGGCTGTAATATGGCCTTTTGCAGCCTAATAAAGGCCTTACACGTAGATCATGTGGTTCCTCGCGCCTCCGCAGGTTACCATCGGTCTAGTGCTTCCACTCTCAATGGACTACGACGTCCTAAGTCGTTTTCCATTGTGCCATGGCCTTATAACACCGTCAACTACGTGTACAGTCCTCTAAAGGCTGTAATATGGCCTTTTGCAGCCTAATAAAGGCCTTACATGTAAATCATGTGATTCCACGTGCCTGTGCAGGTTACCATCTATCTAATCCTTCCACTCTGAATGGACTACGACGTACCAAGTCGTTTTTCATTGTGCCATGGCCTTATAACACCGTCAACTACGTGTACAGGCCTCTAAAGGCTGTAATATGGCCTTTTGCAGCCTAATAAAGGCCTTACACGTAGATCACGTGGTTCCTCGCGCTCCGCAGGTTACCATCGGTCTAGTGTTCCACTCTCAATGGACTGCGACGTACCAAGTCGTTTTCCATTGTGCCATGGCCTTATAACACCGTCAAGTACGTGTACAGGCCTCTAAAGGCTGTAATATGGCCTTTTGCAGCCTAATAAAGGCCTTACACGTAGATCACGTGGTTCCGCGCCTCCGCAGGTTACCATCGGTCTAGTGCTTCCACTCTCAATGGACTACGACGTCCAAGTCGTTTTCCATTGTGCCATGGCCTTATAACACCGTCAACTACGTGTACAGGCCTCTAAAGGCTGTAATATGGCCTTTTGCAGCCGGCCTTACACGTAGATCACGTGGTTCCACGTGCCTGCAGGTTACCATCTTCTAGTCTTCCACTCTCAATGGACTACGACGTACCAAGTCGTTTTCCATTGTGCCATGGCCTTATAACACCGTCAACTACGTGTACAGGCCTCTAAAGGCTGTAATATGGCCTTTTGCAGCCTAATAAAGGCCTTACACGTAGATCACGTGGTTCCTCGCGCTCCGCAGGTTACCATCGGTCTAGTGTTCCACTCTCAATGGACTACGACGTCCAAGTCGTTTTCCATTGTGCCATGGCCTTATAACACCGTCAACACGTGTACAGTCCTCTAAAGGCTGTAATATGGCCTTTTGCAGCCTAATAAAGGCCTTACACGTAGATCACGTGGTTCCGCCCCCGCAGGTTACCATCGGTCTAGTGTTCCACTCTCAATGGACTACGACGTACCAAGTCGTTTTCCATTGTGCCATGGCCTTATAACACCGTCAACACGTGTACAGGCCTCTAAAGGCTGTAATATGGCCTTTTGCAGCCTAATAAAGGCCTTACACGTAGATCACGTGGTTCCTCGCGCCTGCAGGTTACCATCTCTAGTGCTTCCACTCTCAATGGACTACGACGTACCAAGTCGTTTTCCATTGTGCCATGGCCTTATAACACCGTCAACTACGTGTACAGGCCTCTAAAGGCTGTAATATGGCCTTTTGCAGCCTAATAAAGGCCTTACACGTAGATCACGTGGTTTCCGCGCCCTCCGCAGGTTACCATCGGTCTAGTGCTTCCACTCTCAATGGACTACGACGTCCAAGTCGTTTTCCATTGTGCCATGGCCTTATAACACCGTCAACTACGTGTACAGGCCTCTAAAGGCTGTAATATGGCCTTTTGCAGCCTAATAAAGGCCTTACACGTAGATCACGTGGTTCCGCCCTCCGCAGGTTACCATCTTCTAGTGCTTCCACTCTAATGGACTACGACGTACCAAGTCGTTTTCCATTGTGCCATGGCCTTATAACACCGTCAACTACGTGTACAGGCCTCTAAAGGCTGTAATATGGCCTTTTGCAGCCTAATAAAGGCCTTACACGTAGATCACGTGGTTCCTCGCGCTCCGCAGGTTACCATCGGTCTAGTGCTTCCACTCTCAATGGACTGCGACGTACCAAGTCGTTTTCCATTGTGCCATGGCCTTATAACACCGTCAACTACGTGTACAGGCCTCTAAAGGCTGTAATATGGCCTTTTGCAGCCTAATAAAGGCCTTACACGTAGATCACGTGGTTCCGCGCGCTCCGCAGGTTACCATCGGTCTAGTGCTTCCACTCTCAATGGACTACGACGTACCAAGTCGTTTTCCATTGTGCCATGGCCTTATAACACCGTCAACTACGTGTACAGGCCTCTAAAGGCTGTAATATGGCCTTTTGCAGCCTAATAAAGGCCTTACACGTAGATCACGTGGTTCCGCGCCTGCAGGTTACCATCTATCTAATCTTCCACTCTCAATGGACTACGACGTACCAAGTCGTTTTCCATTGTGCCATGGCCTTATAACACCGTCAACTACGTGTACAGGCCTCTAAAGGCTGTAATATGGCCTTTTGCAGCCTAATAAAGGCCTTACACGTAGATCACGTGGTTCCTCGCGCTCCGCAGGTTACCATCGGTCTAGTGTTTCCACTCTCAATGGACTACGACGTCAAGTCGTTTTCCATTGTGCCATGGCCTTATAACACCGTCAACACGTGTACAGGCCTCTAAAGGCTGTAATATGGCCTTTTGCAGCCTAATAAAGGCCTTACACGTAGATCACGTGGTTCCTCGCCCTCCGCAGGTTACCATCGGTCTAGTGTTCCACTCTCAATGGACTACGACGTACCAAGTCGTTTTCCATTGTGCCATGGCCTTATAACACCGTCAACTACGTGTACAGGCCTCTAAAGGCTGTAATATGGCCTTTTGCAGCCTAATAAAGGCCTTACACGTAGATCACGTGGTTCCTCGCGCCTCCGCAGGTTACCATCGGTCTAGTGCTTCCACTCTCAATGGACTACGACGTCCAAGTCGTTTTCCATTGTGCCATGGCCTTATAACACCGTCAACTACGTGTACAGGCCTCTAAAGGCTGTAATATGGCCTTTTGCAGCCTAATAAAGGCCTTACACGTAGATCACGTGGTTCCACGTGCCTGTGCAGGTTACCATCTATCTAATCCTTCCACTCTCAATGGACTACGACGTACCAAGTCGTTTTCCATTGTGCCATGGCCTTATAACACCGTCAACTACGTGTACAGGCCTCTGAAGGCTGTAATATGGCCTTTTGCAGCCTAATAAAGGCCTTACACGTAGATCACGTGGTTCCACGTGCCTGCAGGTTACCATCGGTCTAGTCTTCCACTCTCAATGGACTCCGACGTACCAAGTCGTTTTCCATTGTGCCATGGCCTTATAACACCGTCAACTACGTGTACAGGCCTCTAAAGGCTGTAATATGGCCTTTTGCAGCCTAATAAAGGCCTTACACGTAGATCACGTGGTTCCTCGCGACTCCGCAGGTTACCATCGGTCTAGTGCTTCCACTCTCAATGGACTGCGACGTACCAAGTCGTTTTCCATTGTGCCATGGCCTTATAACACCGTCAAGTACGTGTACAGGCCTCTAAAGGCTGTAATATGGCCTTTTGCAGCCTAATAAAGGCCTTACACGTAGATCACGTGGTTCCGCGCGTCTCCGCAGGTTACCATTGGTCTAGTGCTTCCACTCTCAATGGACTACGACGTCCAAGTCGTTTTCCATTGTGCCATGGCCTTATAACACCGTCAACTACGTGTACAGGCCTCTAAAGGCTGTAATATGGCCTTTTGCAGCCTAATAAAGGCCTTACACGTAATCACGTGGTTCCACGTGCCTGCAGGTTACCATCTATCTAATCTTCCACTCTCAATGGACTACGACGTACCAAGTCGTTTTCCATTGTGCCATGGCCTTATAACACCGTCAACTACGTGTACAGGCCTCTAAAGGCTGTAATATGGCCTTTTGCAGCCTAATAAAGGCCTTACACGTAGATCACGTGGTTCCTCGCCCTCGCAGGTTACCATCGGTCTAGTGTTCCACTCTCAATGGACTACGACGTACCAAGTCGTTTTCCATTGTGCCATGGCCTTATAACACCGTCAACTACGTGTACAGGCCTCTAAAGGCTGTAATATGGCCTTTTGCAGCCTAATAAAGGCCTTACACGTAGATCACGTGGTTCCTCGCGCCTCCGCAGGTTACCATCGGTCTAGTGTTCCACTCTCAATGGACTACGACGTACCAAGTCGTTTTCCATTGTGCCATGGCCTTATAACACCGTCAACACGTGTACAGGCCTCTAAAGGCTGTAATATGGCCTTTTGCAGCCTAATAAAGGCCTTACACGTAGATCACGTGGTTCCGCCCTGCAGGTTACCATCTATCTAATCTTCCACTCTCAATGGACTACGACGTACCAAGTCGTTTTCCATTGTGCCATGGCCTTATAACACCGTCAACTACGTGTACAGGCCTCTAAAGGCTGTAATATGGCCTTTTGCAGCCTAATAAAGGCCTTACACGTAGATCACGTGGTTCCTCGCGTCCGCAGGTTACCATCGGTCTAGTGCTTCCACTCTCAATGGACTACGACGTACCAAGTCGTTTTCCATTGTGCCATGGCCTTATAACACCGTCAACTACGTGTACAGGCCTCTAAAGGCTGTAATATGGCCTTTTGCAGCCTAATAAAGGCCTTACACGTAGATCACGTGGTTCCGCGCGTCCGCAGGTTACCATCGGTCTAGTGCTTCCACTCTCAATGGACTACGACGTCCAAGTCGTTTTCCATTGCGCCATGGCCTTATAACACCGTCAACTACGTGTACAGGCCTCTAAAGGCTGTAATATGGCCTTTTGCAGCCTAATAAAGGCCTTACACGTAGATCACGTGGTTCCACGTGCCTGCAGGTTACCATCTATCTAATCTTCCACTCTCAATGGACTACGACGTACCAAGTCGTTTTCCATTGTGCCATGGCCTTATAACACCGTCAACTACGTGTACAGGCCTCTAAAGGCTGTAATATGGCCTTTTGCAGCCTAATAAAGGCCTTACACGTAGATCACGTGGTTCCTCGCGCTCCGCAGGTTACCATCGGTCTAGTGTTCCACTCTCAATGGACTACGACGTACCAAGTCGTTTTCCATTGTGCCATGGCCTTATAACACCGTCAACTACGTGTACAGGCCTCTAAAGGCTGTAATATGGCCTTTTGCAGCCTAATAAAGGCCTTACACGTAGATCACGTGGTTCCTCGCCCTCCGCAGGTTACCATCGGTCTAGTGTTCCACTCTCAATGGACTGCGACGTACCAAGTCGTTTTCCATTGTGCCATGGCCTTATAACACCGTCAACACGTGTACAGGCCTCTAAAGGCTGTAATATGGCCTTTTGCAGCCTAATAAAGGCCTTACACGTAGATCACGTGGTTCCTCGCGCCTCCGCAGGTTACCATCGGTCTAGTGCTTCCACTCTCAATGGACTACGACGTCCAAGTCGTTTTCCATTGTGCCATGGCCTTATAACACCGTCAACTACGTGTACAGGCCTCTAAAGGCTGTAATATGGCCTTTTGCAGCCTAATAAAGGCCTTACACGTAGATCACGTGGTTCCGCCTGTGCAGGTTACCATCTATCTAATCTTCCACTCTCAATGGACTACGACGTACCAAGTCGTTTTCCATTGTGCCATGGCCTTATAACACCGTCAACTACGTGTACAGGCCTCTAAAGGCTGTAATATGGCCTTTTGCAGCCTAATAAAGGCCTTACACGTAGATCACGTGGTTCCACGTGCCTCGCAGGTTACCATCTGTCTAGTCTTCCACTCTCAATGGACTACGACGTACCAAGTCGTTTTCCATTGTGCCATGGCCTTATAACACCGTCAACTACGTGTACAGGCCTCTAAAGGCTGTAATATGGCCTTTTGCAGCCTAATAAAGGCCTTACACGTAGATCACGTGGTTCCTCGCGCTCCGCAGGTTACCATCGGTCTAGTGCTTCCACTCTCAATGGACTGCGACGTACCAAGTCGTTTTCCATTGTGCCATGGCCTTATAACACCGTCAACTACGTGTACAGGCCTCTAAAGGCTGTAATATGGCCTTTTGCAGCCTAATAAAGGCCTTACACGTAGATCACGTGGTTCCGCGCGCTCCGCAGGTTACCATCGGTCTAGTGCTTCCACTCTCAATGGACTACGACGTACCAAGTCGTTTTCCATTGTGCCATGGCCTTATAACACCGTCAACTACGTGTACAGGCCTCTAAAGGCTGTAATATGGCCTTTTGCAGCCTAATAAAGGCCTTACACGTAGATCACGTGGTTCCCGTCCTGCAGGTTACCATCTTCTAGTCTTCCACTCTCAATGGACTACGACGTACCAAGTCGTTTTCCATTGTGCCATGGCCTTATAACACCGTCAACTACGTGTACAGGCCTCTAAAGGCTGTAATATGGCCTTTTGCAGCCTAATAAAGGCCTTACACGTAGATCACGTGGTTCCTCGCCCTCGCAGGTTACCATCGGTCTAGTGTTCCACTCTCAATGGACTACGACGTCCAAGTCGTTTTCCATTGTGCCATGGCCTTATAACACCGTCAACACGTGTACAGGCCTCTAAAGGCTGTAATATGGCCTTTTGCAGCCTAATAAAGGCCTTACACGTAGATCACGTGGTTCCTCGCCCTCCGCAGGTTACCATCGGTCTAGTGTTCCACTCTCAATGGACTGCGACGTACCAAGTCGTTTTCCATTGTGCCATGGCCTTATAACACCGTCAAGCACGTGTACAGGCCTCTAAAGGCTGTAATATGGCCTTTTGCAGCCTAATAAAGGCCTTACACGTAGATCACGTGGTTCCACGTGCCTGTGCAGGTTACCATCTATCTAATCCTTCCACTCAATGGACTACGACGTACCAAGTCGTTTTCCATTGTGCCATGGCCTTATAACACCGTCAACTACGTGTACAGGCCTCTAAAGACTGTAATATGGCCTTTTGCAGCCTAATAAAGGCCTTACACGTAGATCACGTGGTTCCGCGCTCCGCAGGTTACCATCGGTCTAGTGCTTCCACTCTCAATGGACTACGACGTACCAAGTCGTTTTCCATTGTGCCATGGCCTTATAACACCGTCAAGTACGTGTACAGGCCTCTAAAGGCTGTAATATGGCCTTTTGCAGCCTAATAAAGGCCTTACACGTAGATCACGTGGTTCCGCGCCCCGCAGGTTACCATCGGTCTAGTGCTTCCACTCTCAATGGACTACGACGTCCAAGTCGTTTTCCATTGCGCCATGGCCTTATAACACCGTCAACTACGTGTACAGGCCTCTAAAGGCTGTAATATGGCCTTTTGCAGCCTAATAAAGGCCTTACACGTAGATCACGTGGTTCCACGTGCCTGCAGGTTACCATCTATCTAGCTTCCACTCTCAATGGACTACGACGTACCAAGTCGTTTTCCATTGTGCCATGGCCTTATAACACCGTCAACTACGTGTACAGGCCTCTAAAGGCTGTAATATGGCCTTTTGCAGCCTAATAAAGGCCTTACACGTAGATCACGTGGTTCCTCGCGCCTCGCAGGTTACCATCGGTCTAGTGCTTCCACTCTCAATGGACTACGACGTACCAAGTCGTTTTCCATTGTGCCATGGCCTTATAACACCGTCAACTACGTGTACAGGCCTCTAAAGGCTGTAATATGGCCTTTTGCAGCCTAATAAAGGCCTTACACGTAGATCACGTGGTTCCGCGCGTCCCAGGTTACCATTGGTCTAGTGCTTCCACTCTCAATGGACTACGACGTCCAAGTCGTTTTCCATTGCGCCATGGCCTTATAACACCGTCAACTACGTGTACAGGCCTCTAAAGGCTGTAATATGGCCTTTTGCAGCCTAATAAAGGCCTTACACGTAGATCACGTGGTTCCGCCTGTGCAGGTTACCATCTTCTAGTCCTTACACTCTCAATGGACTACGACGTACCAAGTCGTTTTCCATTGTGCCATGGCCTTATAACACCGTCAACTACGTGTACAGGCCTCTAAAGGCTGTAATATGGCCTTTTGCAGCCTAATAAAGGCCTTACACGTAGATCACGTGGTTCCTCGCGCCTCCGCAGGTTACCATCGGTCTAGTGCTTCCACTCTCAATGGACTACGACGTACCAAGTCGTTTTCCATTGTGCCATGGCCTTATAACACCGTCAACTACGTGTACAGGCCTCTAAAGGCTGTAATATGGCCTTTTGCAGCCTAATAAAGGCCTTACACGTAGATCACGTGGTTCCGCGCGCTCCGCAGGTTACCATCGGTCTAGTGCTTCCACTCTCAATGGACTACGACGTCCAAGTCGTTTTCCATTGTGCCATGGCCTTATAACACCGTCAACTACGTGTACAGGCCTCTAAAGGCTGTAATATGGCCTTTTGCAGCCTAATAAAGGCCTTACATAATCACGTGGTTCCACGCCTGTGCAGGTTACCATCTATCTAATCCTTCCACTCTCAATGGACTACGACGTACCAAGTCGTTTTCCATTGTGCCATGGCCTTATAACACCGTCAACTACGTGTACAGTCCTCTAAAGGCTGTAATATGGCCTTTTGCAGCCTAATAAAGGCCTTACACGTAGATCACGTGGTTCCTCACCGCTCCGCAGGTTACCATCGGTCTAGTGTTTCCACTCTCAGTGGACTACGACGTTGCAAGTCGTTTTCCATTGTGCCATGGCCTTATAACACCGTCAAGCACGTGTACAGGCCTCTAAAGGCTGTAATATGGCCTTTTGCAGCCTAATAAAGGCCTTACACGTAGATCACGTGGTTCCTCGCCCTCCGCAGGTTACCATCGGTCTAGTGTTTCCACTCTCAATGGACTACGACGTACCAAGTCGTTTTCCATTGTGCCATGGCCTTATAACACCGTCAAGCACGTGTACAGGCCTCTAAAGGCTGTAATATGGCCTTTTGCAGCCTAATAAAGGCCTTACACGTAGATCACGTGGTTCCTCGCGCCTCCGCAGGTTACCATCGGTCTAGTGCTTCCACTCTCAATGGACTACGACGTCCAAGTCGTTTTCCATTGTGCCATGGCCTTATAACACCGTCAACTACGTGTACAGGCCTCTAAAGGCTGTAATATGGCCTTTTGCAGCCTAATAAAGGCCTTACATGTAAATCATGTTTCCACGTGCCTGCAGGTTACCATCTATCTAGTCTTCCACTCTCAATGGACTACGACGTACCAAGTCGTTTTCCATTGTGCCATGGCCTTATAACACCGTCAACTACGTGTACAGGCCTCTAAAGGCTGTAATATGGCCTTTTGCAGCCTAATAAAGGCCTTACACGTAGATCACGTGGTTCCGTGCCTGCAGGTTACCATCTATCTAATCCTTCCACTCTGAATGGACTACGACGTACCAAGTCGTTTTTCATTGTGCCATGGCCTTATAACACCGTCAACTACGTGTACAGGCCTCTAAAGGCTGTAATATGGCCTTTTGCAGCCTAATAAAGGCCTTACACGTAGATCACGTGGTTCCTCGCGACTCCGCAGGTTACCATCGGTCTAGTGCTTCCACTCTCAATGACTGCGACGTACCAAGTCGTTTTCCATTGTGCCATGGCCTTATAACACCGTCAAGTACGTGTACAGGCCTCTAAAGGCTGTAATATGGCCTTTTGCAGCCTAATAAAGGCCTTACACGTAGATCACGTGGTTCCGCGCGCCTCCGCAGGTTACCATCGTCTAGTGCTTCCACTCTCAATGGACTACGACGTACCAAGTCGTTTTCCATTGCGCCATGGCCTTATAACACCGTCAACTACGTGTACAGGCCTCTAAAGGCTGTAATATGGCCTTTTGCAGCCTAATAAAGGCCTTACATGTAAATCACGTGGTTCCACGTGCCTGTGCAGGTTACCATCTATCTAATCCTTCCACTCTGAATGGACTACGACGTACCAAGTCGTTTTCCATTGTGCCATGGCCTTATAACACCGTCAACTACGTGTACAGTCCTCTAAAGGCTGTAATATGGCCTTTTGCAGCCTAATAAAGGCCTTACACGTAGATCACGTGGTTCCTCACCCCTCCGCAGGTTACCATCGGTCTAGTGTTTCCACTCTCAATGGACTACGACGTACCAAGTCGTTTTCCATTGTGCCATGGCCTTATAACACCGTCAACTACGTGTACAGTCCTCTAAAGGCTGTAATATGGCCTTTTGCAGCCTAATAAAGGCCTTACACGTAGATCACGTGGTTCCGCGCGCCTGCGCAGGTTACCATCGGTCTAGTGTTTCCACTCTTAATGGACTGCGACGTACCAAGTCGTTTTCCATTGTGCCATGGCCTTATAACACCGTCAAGCACGTGTACAGGCCTCTAAAGGCTGTAATATGGCCTGTTGCGGCCTAATAAAAGCCTTACATGTAAATCACGTGGTTCCACGTGCCTGTGCAGGTTACCATCTATCTAATCCTTCCACTCTGAATGGACTACGACGTACCAAGTCGTTTTTCATTGTGCCATGGCCTTATAACACCGTCAACTACGTGTACAGGCCTCTAAAGGCTGTAATAGGGCCTTTTGCGGCCTAATAAAGGCCTTACACGTAGATCACGTGGTTCCTCGCGACTCCGCAGGTTACCATCGGTCTAGTGCTTCCACTCTCAATGGACTGCGACGTACCAAGTCGTTTTCCATTGTGCCATGGCCTTATAACACCGTCAAGTACGTGTACAGGCCTCTAAAGGCCGTAATATGGCCTTTTGCAGCCTAATAAAGGCCTTACACGTAGATCACGTGGTTCCGCGCGCCTCCGCAGGTTACCATCTCTATCTTCCACTCTCAATGGACTACGACGTACCAAGTCGTTTTCCATTGTGCCATGGCCTTATAACACCGTCAA
>JASGCC010001788.1:0-32919 GCA_030067915.1 Hydractinia echinata
TCGCGGGTTTTCGGTTGCCGGAGATTAAACTGGTTTCATTCGGCGTCTCATCAAAAATGAAAATATTTTTGAAAACTACAAGTCTCATGGGTTTTAGTGGTGAAAAAATAATTTTAAAAAATCGTTCGGGAAATGAGTTTACTCCTGCTACTTTCTTTGTATACATTCGACTATCGGGCCGAGGGGATTTACGGGAAATCGCGGGTTTTCGGTTGCCGGCGATTAAACTGCTTTCATTCGGCTCTCATCAAAAATGAAAATATTTTGAAAACTACAAGTCTCATGGTTTTAGTGGTGAAAAAATAATTTTAAAAATCGTTCGGGAAATGAGTTTACTCCCTGGGTACTTTCTTTGTATACATTCACTATACGGGCCGAGCCGGATTTACGGGAAATCGCGGGTTTTCGGTTGCCGGAGATTAAACTGCTTTCATTCGGCGTCTCATCAAAAATGAAAATATTTTTGAAAACTACAAGTCTCATGGTTTTAGTGGTGAAAAAATAATTTTAAAAATCGTTCGGGAAATGAGTTTACTCCCTGCTACTTTCTTTGTATACATTCGACTATACGGGATTTACGGGAAATCGCGGGTTTTCGGTTGCCGGCGATTAAACTGCTTTCATTCGGCGTCTCATCAAAAATGAAAATATTTTTGAAAACTACAAGTCTCATGGGTTTTAGTGGTGAAAAATAATTTTAAAAATCGTTCGGGAAATGAGTTTACTCCTGGTACTTTCTTTGTATACATTCGACTATACGGGCCGATGGGATTTACGGGAAATCGCGGGTTTTCGGTTGCCGGCGATTAAACTGCTTTCATTCGGCGTCTCATCAAAAATGAAAATATTTTTGAAAACTACAAGTCTCATGGGTTTTAGTGGTGAAAAAATAATTTTAAAAATCGTTCGGGAAATGAGTTTACTCCCTGGGTACTTTCTTTGTATACATTCGACTATACGGGCCGAGCCGTTATTTACGGGAAATCGCGGGTTTTCGGTTGCCGGCGATTAAACTGCTTTCATTCGGCGTCTCATCAAAAATGAAAATATTTTTGAAAACTACAAGTCTCATGGGTTTTAGTGGTGAAAAAATAATTTTAAAAATCGTTCGGGAAATGAGTTTACTCCTGCTACTTTCTTTGTATACATTCGACTATACGGAGCCGGGATTTACGGGAAATCGCGGGTTTTCGGTTGCCGGAGATTAAACTGCTTTCATTCGGCGTCTCATCAAAAATGAAAATATTTTTGAAAACTACAAGTCTCATGGGTTTTAGTGGTGAAAAAATAATTTTAAAAATCGTTCGGGAAATGAGTTTACTCCCTGGTACTTTCTTTGTATACATTCGACTATACGGGCCGAGGGGATTTACGGGAAATCGCGGGTTTTCGGTTGCCGGCGATTAAACTGCTTTCATTCGGCGTCTCATCAAAAATGAAAATATTTTTGAAAACTACAAGTCTCATGGGTTTTAGTGGTGAAAAAATAATTTTAAAAATCGTTCGGGAAATGAGTTTACTCCCTGTTACTTTCTTTGTATACATTCGACTATACGGGATTTACGGGAAATCGCGGGTTTTCGGTTGCCGGCGATTAAACTGCTTTCATTCGGCGTCTCATCAAAAATGAAAATATTTTTGAAAACTACAAGTCTCATGGGTTTTAGTGGTGAAAAAATAATTTTAAAAATCGTTCGGGAAATGAGTTTACTCCCTGCTTACTTTCTTTGTATACATTCGACTATACGGGATTTACGGGAAATCGCGGGTTTTCGGTTGCCGGCGATTAAACTGCTTTCATTCGGCGTCTCATCAAAAATGAAAATATTTTTGAAAACTACAAGTCTCATGGGTTTTAGTGGTGAAAAAATAATTTTAAAAATCGTTCGGGAAATGAGTTTACTCCCTGCTTACTTTCTTTGTATACATTCGACTATACGGGATTTACGGGAAATCGCGGGTTTTCGGTTGCCGGCGATTAAACTGCTTTCATTCGGCGTCTCATCAAAAATGAAAATATTTTTGAAAACTACAAGTCTCATGGGTTTTAGTGGTGAAAAAATAATTTTAAAAATCGTTCGGGAAATGAGTTTACTCCCTGTACTTTCTTTGTATACATTCGACTATACGGGGGGGATTTACGGGAAATCGCGGGTTTTCGGTTGCCGGCGATTAAACTGCTTTCATTCGGCGTCTCATCAAAAATGAAAATATTTTTGAAAACTACAAGTCTCATGGGTTTTAGTGGTGAAAAAATAATTTTAAAAATCGTTCGGGAAATGAGTTTACTCCCTGCTACTTTCTTTGTATACATTCGACTATACGGGCCGAGGGGATTTACGGGAAATCGCGGGTTTTCGGTTGCCGGCGATTAAACTGCTTTCATTCGGCGTCTCATCAAAAATGAAAATATTTTTGAAAACTACAAGTCTCATGGGTTTTAGTGGTGAAAAAATAATTTTAAAAATCGTTCGGGAAATGAGTTTACTCCCTGTACTTTCTTTGTATACATTCGACTATACGGGCCGAGCCGGGATTTACGGGAAATCGCGGGTTTTCGGTTGCCGGCGATTAAACTGCTTTCATTCGGCGTCTCATCAAAAATGAAAATATTTTTGAAAACTACAAGTCTCATGGGTTTTAGTGGTGAAAAAATAATTTTAAAAATCGTTCGGGAAATGAGTTTACTCCCTGCTTACTTTCTTTGTATACATTCGACTATACGGGATTTACGGGAAATCGCGGGTTTTCGGTTGCCGGCGATTAAACTGCTTTCATTCGGCGTCTCATCAAAAATGAAAATATTTTTGAAAACTACAAGTCTCATGGGTTTTAGTGGTGAAAAAATAATTTTAAAAATCGTTCGGGAAATGAGTTTACTCCCTGCTTACTTTCTTTGTATACATTCGACTATACGGGATTTACGGGAAATCGCGGGTTTTCGGTTGCCGGCGATTAAACTGCTTTCATTCGGCGTCTCATCAAAAATGAAAATATTTTTGAAAACTACAAGTCTCATGGGTTTTAGTGGTGAAAAAATAATTTTAAAAATCGTTCGGGAAATGAGTTTACTCCCTGTACTTTCTTTGTATACATTCGACTATACGGGCCGAGCGGGATTTACGGGAAATCGCGGGTTTTCGGTTGCCGGCGATTAAACTGCTTTCATTCGGCGTCTCATCAAAAATGAAAATATTTTTGAAAACTACAAGTCTCATGGGTTTTAGTGGTGAAAAAATAATTTTAAAAATCGTTCGGGAAATGAGTTTACTCCCTGGGTACTTTCTTTGTATACATTCGACTATACGGGCCGAGGGGATTTACGGGAAATCGCGGGTTTTCGGTTGCCGGCGATTAAACTGCTTTCATTCGGCGTCTCATCAAAAATGAAAATATTTTTGAAAACTACAAGTCTCATGGGTTTTAGTGGTGAAAAAATAATTTTAAAAATCGTTCGGGAAATGAGTTTACTCCCTGTACTTTCTTTGTATACATTCGACTATACGGGCCGAGCCGGGATTTACGGGAAATCGCGGGTTTTCGGTTGCCGGCGATTAAACTGCTTTCATTCGGCGTCTCATCAAAAATGAAAATATTTTTGAAAACTACAAGTCTCATGGGTTTTAGTGGTGAAAAAATAATTTTAAAAATCGTTCGGGAAATGAGTTTACTCCCTGCTTACTTTCTTTGTATACATTCGACTATACGGGATTTACGGGAAATCGCGGGTTTTCGGTTGCCGGCGATTAAACTGCTTTCATTCGGCGTCTCATCAAAAATGAAAATATTTTTGAAAACTACAAGTCTCATGGGTTTTAGTGGTGAAAAAATAATTTTAAAAATCGTTCGGGAAATGAGTTTACTCCCTGCTACTTTCTTTGTATACATTCGACTATACGGGCCGAGCCGGGATTTACGGGAAATCGCGGGTTTTCGGTTGCCGGCGATTAAACTGCTTTCATTCGGCGTCTCATCAAAAATGAAAATATTTTTGAAAACTACAAGTCTCATGGGTTTTAGTGGTGAAAAAATAATTTTAAAAATCGTTCGGGAAATGAGTTTACTCCCTGCTACTTTCTTTGTATACATTCGACTATACGGGAGGGATTTACGGGAAATCGCGGGTTTTCGGTTGCCGGCGATTAAACTGCTTTCATTCGGCGTCTCATCAAAAATGAAAATATTTTTGAAAACTACAAGTCTCATGGGTTTTAGTGGTGAAAAAATAATTTTAAAAATCGTTCGGGAAATGAGTTTACTCCCTGCTACTTTCTTTGTATACATTCGACTATACGCCGAGGGATTTACGGGAAATCGCGGGTTTTCGGTTGCCGGCGATTAAACTGCTTTCATTCGGCGTCTCATCAAAAATGAAAATATTTTTGAAAACTACAAGTCTCATGGGTTTTAGTGGTGAAAAAATAATTTTAAAAATCGTTCGGGAAATGAGTTTACTCCCTGCTACTTTCTTTGTATACATTCGACTATACGGGCCGAGGGGATTTACGGGAAATCGCGGGTTTTCGGTTGCCGGCGATTAAACTGCTTTCATTCGGCGTCTCATCAAAAATGAAAATATTTTTGAAAACTACAAGTCTCATGGGTTTTAGTGGTGAAAAAATAATTTTAAAAATCGTTCGGGAAATGAGTTTACTCCCTGCTACTTTCTTTGTATACATTCGACTATACGGGCCGAGCCGGGATTTACGGGAAATCGCGGGTTTTCGGTTGCCGGCGATTAAACTGCTTTCATTCGGCGTCTCATCAAAAATGAAAATATTTTTGAAAACTACAAGTCTCATGGTTTTAGTGGTGAAAAAATAATTTTAAAAATCGTTCGGGAAATGAGTTTACTCCCTGCTTACTTTCTTTGTATACATTCGACTATACGGGATTTACGGGAAATCGCGGGTTTTCGGTTGCCGGCGATTAAACTGCTTTCATTCGGCGTCTCATCAAAAATGAAAATATTTTTGAAAACTACAAGTCTCATGGGTTTTAGTGGTGAAAAAATAATTTTAAAAATCGTTCGGGAAATGAGTTTACTCCCTGCTTACTTTCTTTGTATACATTCGACTATACGGGATTTACGGGAAATCGCGGGTTTTCGGTTGCCGGCGATTAAACTGCTTTCATTCGGCGTCTCATCAAAAATGAAAATATTTTTGAAAACTACAAGTCTCATGGGTTTTAGTGGTGAAAAAATAATTTTAAAAATCGTTCGGGAAATGAGTTTACTCCCTGCTTACTTTCTTTGTATACATTCGACTATACGGGATTTACGGGAAATCGCGGGTTTTCGGTTGCCGGCGATTAAACTGCTTTCATTCGGCGTCTCATCAAAAATGAAAATATTTTTGAAAACTACAAGTCTCATGGGTTTTAGTGGTGAAAAAATAATTTTAAAAATCGTTCGGGAAATGAGTTTACTCCCTGCTACTTTCTTTGTATACATTCGACTATACGGGAGCCGGGATTTACGGGAAATCGCGGGTTTTCGGTTGCCGGCGATTAAACTGCTTTCATTCGGCGTCTCATCAAAAATGAAAATATTTTTGAAAACTACAAGTCTCATGGGTTTTAGTGGTGAAAAAATAATTTTAAAAATCGTTCGGGAAATGAGTTTACTCCCTGTACTTTCTTTGTATACATTCGACTATACGGGCCGAGGGGATTTACGGGAAATCGCGGGTTTTCGGTTGCCGGCGATTAAACTGCTTTCATTCGGCGTCTCATCAAAAATGAAAATATTTTTGAAAACTACAAGTCTCATGGGTTTTAGTGGTGAAAAAATAATTTTAAAAATCGTTCGGGAAATGAGTTTACTCCCTGGGTACTTTCTTTGTATACATTCGACTATACGGGCCGAGCCCGGGATTTACGGGAAATCGCGGGTTTTCGGTTGCCGGAGATTAAACTGCTTTCATTCGGCGTCTCATCAAAAATGAAAATATTTTTGAAAACTACAAGTCTCATGGGTTTTAGTGGTGAAAAAATAATTTTAAAAATCGTTCGGGAAATGAGTTTACTCCCTGCTTACTTTCTTTGTATACATTCGACTATACGGGATTTACGGGAAATCGCGGGTTTTCGGTTGCCGGCGATTAAACTGCTTTCATTCGGCGTCTCATCAAAAATGAAAATATTTTTGAAAACTACAAGTCTCATGGGTTTTAGTGGTGAAAAAATAATTTTAAAAATCGTTCGGGAAATGAGTTTACTCCCTGCTTACTTTCTTTGTATACATTCGACTATACGGGATTTACGGGAAATCGCGGGTTTTCGGTTGCCGGCGATTAAACTGCTTTCATTCGGCGTCTCATCAAAAATGAAAATATTTTTGAAAACTACAAGTCTCATGGGTTTTAGTGGTGAAAAAATAATTTTAAAAATCGTTCGGGAAATGAGTTTACTCCCTGCTTACTTTCTTTGTATACATTCGACTATACGGGAGGGATTTACGGGAAATCGCGGGTTTTCGGTTGCCGGCGATTAAACTGCTTTCATTCGGCGTCTCATCAAAAATGAAAATATTTTTGAAAACTACAAGTCTCATGGGTTTTAGTGGTGAAAAAATAATTTTAAAAATCGTTCGGGAAATGAGTTTACTCCCTGCTACTTTCTTTGTATACATTCGACTATACGGGCCGAGGGATTTACGGGAAATCGCGGGTTTTCGGTTGCCGGCGATTAAACTGCTTTCATTCGGCGTCTCATCAAAAATGAAAATATTTTTGAAAACTACAAGTCTCATGGGTTTTAGTGGTGAAAAAATAATTTTAAAAATCGTTCGGGAAATGAGTTTACTCCCTGGGTACTTTCTTTGTATACATTCGACTATACGGGCCGAGCCGGGATTTACGGGAAATCGCGGGTTTTCGGTTGCCGGCGATTAAACTGCTTTCATTCGGCGTCTCATCAAAAATGAAAATATTTTTAAAGACTACAAGTCTCATGGGTTTTAGTGGTGAAAAAATAATTTTAAAAATCGTTCGGGAAATGAGTTTACTCCCTGCTACTTTCTTTGTATACATTCGACTATACGGGCCGATTTACGGGAAATCGCGGGTTTTCGGTTGCCGGCGATTAAACTGCTTTCATTCGGCGTCTCATCAAAAATGAAAATATTTTTGAAAACTACAAGTCTCATGGGTTTTAGTGGTGAAAAAATAATTTTAAAAATCGTTCGGGAAATGAGTTTACTCCCTGCTACTTTCTTTGTATACATTCGACTATACGAGGGATTTACGGGAAATCGCGGGTTTTCGGTTGCCGGCGATTAAACTGCTTTCATTCGGCGTCTCATCAAAAATGAAAATATTTTTGAAAACTACAAGTCTCATGGGTTTTAGTGGTGAAAAAATAATTTTAAAAATCGTTCGGGAAATGAGTTTACTCCCTGCTTACTTTCTTTGTATACATTCGACTATACGGGATTTACGGAAATCGCGGGTTTTCGGTTGCCGGCGATTAAACTGCTTTCATTCGGCGTCTCATCAAAAATGAAAATATTTTTGAAAACTACAAGTCTCATGGGTTTTAGTGGTGAAAAAATAATTTTAAAAATCGTTCGGGAAATGAGTTTACTCCCTGCTTACTTTCTTTGTATACATTCGACTATACGGGATTTACGGGAAATCGCGGGTTTTCGGTTGCCGGCGATTAAACTGCTTTCATTCGGCGTCTCATCAAAAATGAAAATATTTTTGAAAACTACAAGTCTCATGGGTTTTAGTGGTGAAAAAATAATTTTAAAAATCGTTCGGGAAATGAGTTTACTCCCTGCTACTTTCTTTGTATACATTCGACTATACGGCCGAGCCGGGATTTACGGGAAATCGCGGGTTTTCGGTTGCCGGCGATTAAACTGCTTTCATTCGGCGTCTCATCAAAAATGAAAATATTTTTGAAAACTACAAGTCTCATGGGTTTTAGTGGTGAAAAAATAATTTTAAAAATCGTTCGGGAAATGAGTTTACTCCCTGCTACTTTCTTTGTATACATTCGACTATACGGGCCGAGGGGATTTACGGGAAATCGCGGGTTTTCGGTTGCCGGCGATTAAACTGCTTTCATTCGGCGTCTCATCAAAAATGAAAATATTTTTGAAAACTACAAGTCTCATGGGTTTTAGTGGTGAAAAAATAATTTTAAAAATCGTTCGGGAAATGAGTTTACTCCCTGCTACTTTCTTTGTATACATTCGACTATACGGGCCGAGGGATTTACGGGAAATCGCGGGTTTTCGGTTGCCGGCGATTAAACTGCTTTCATTCGGCGTCTCATCAAAAATGAAAATATTTTTGAAAACTACAAGTCTCATGGTTTTAGTGGTGAAAAAATAATTTTAAAAATCGTTCGGGAAATGAGTTTACTCCCTGCTTACTTTCTTTGTATACATTCGACTATACGGGATTTACGGGAAATCGCGGGTTTTCGGTTGCCGGCGATTAAACTGCTTTCATTCGGCGTCTCATCAAAAATGAAAATATTTTTGAAAACTACAAGTCTCATGGGTTTTAGTGGTGAAAAAATAATTTTAAAAATCGTTCGGGAAATGAGTTTACTCCCTGGGTACTCGGCGACGTTAAGGTGCATTCTACGGCTCCAGGTTTTTTTGACTCGCCAAAGTTAAGGCATATGTTTGGCGAGTAAATTTATAACGCGCTATCTGGTCTGCAATTTTTTCGTGGCTAGGAATAATGGCCGTGATATTTCTTCAGAAAATCTAATTTCAAACAAAGGTTTGAGAAAGGTTAAATTAAATTATGATGTTAGTTTTAGCGCTAGTAGTGATTACTAATTATATATATATCTACCCTAATGTATTGATGAAGCTTCTAGAGCTAGCTAGCTACATAAAGTCTAAGCAAGTTTTGAGGCATATGGCTTTATCGTCCTGGTTCGCAGGAGTCTCAGTGTAATTTTTCTTACTACGTGGGGAATTTGGAAGAGTAGATAATTTGTTTTTAAGGTCTGTAAAAAAGCTAGCTATATATATTATATAATTGGCTCAGGCAAGTTAAGAAACTTTGTGTAAACATAGTGATTAAGAATTTAAATTACTGCTTACATAGTGTTAACTTTGCATAAAAAATTGTATTTTCAAATATAAACTTATTATTTTTAACTTGAAAATGCCTACGATCCTTCTAGAATTTATTTTACAGGTGTTCTTATCATTATCAGCAATCGTGCTTTGAAATTTTGCAAGTATATATTTATGTACTTTCCTAATCACCAAAAGTTAGCACCTAACTTTAGAATACGTACGAAAATTTTTTTTAATTGGAATTAAACTGCAACACAGACATACCCACTTATATACTGTATCTGCATTTCTATGTTGCCGTCTTGATGAGATGCTCCAAAATTTCTCCTTTTTTAAAAGTGCGTATCTGCATATATGCGTTGCAGCATTTAGGGGCCGTCAACAAACAATTTCCGTCTCCGTTAACGGCAAATTGGGTGTGGGGGGAGGGAGTAATGCATCATCCGTTAAAAATATAAAAATGGAGACGAATTTTACTTTCTCATCATCCCTTAAAAATATAAAAATGGAGACGAATTTTACTTTCTCACCTTTTTTATTTCTTTTTGGGAAAATGAAAAAAATTCAACAAATTAGAAAATGTTTCCACAGTAAAAATCCGCCATAATCTAGAATTGGTTGTTAAAAAAATGGATCTCGTGTTCGTATAAGTCTACACAAAGATTGTTCCATAAAGCGAAAACTAACGTAGGGGAAATGGGGTTGCCGTTAAGGGGCAGGGGTGGTCCGAGTCTAGCGGCCAATTTGCCGTTAACGGAGATCAAAACTGTTTGTCGACGGCCCTTTATATGATGATAACAAACTGTTGTTCTTTCAAAGAAGAAAAATAGCTAAATATACTTTAAAAAAATAAAACTGCAATGCAGATGTGTACCCACTCACCATATCTACATTGCAGCTTTTATATGATGCTCAAAAATTCTTGTTCCTTATTATTCCATACTTGAGTATCTGTGTTACATATTTAAATTATAATTCTAGGCATGTATTCTATGTAATTACATCACTATATATGTCAATATGAAGGTATCTACACATTTGGCAATTTCTGTGTGAACTGTTTAAATTTGGTATTGTTTATATAGTATGTCAACGTGATAAAAGTGTTTTTGTGAGATGAAACTTTTCTTAGAAATTTAGAGAAGAAAATATTTTGGATGTTTACCATTGCAATAAAAGATTGGTAAATTATTTTAACAGATTTGTAGTACATTTAGTTGCGAAATTGCAACATTACGTTCTTAATATATGTAAAAAAGCCTTGATCGTCTAACGTAAGACACCTTTGTAGGAAATCCAGGTTCAAGTCCTGGTCAAGGCAATTATTCTGTTATCTTCAGCTTGCCAACTATATTATATATTGCTATTTTCCTGGTTTTTTTTTCTTTTACAGTAATAGAACTATATAATTTGTTTGTCATTATCTTTATAACTAAGCAGATGTATATATATTTGAAAAATATTGTATGTACTGTACAAAATAATAAATTTTAGTGTGTGTTAGTATAAACTCTTGAGCAATAAAATTTCTAAGTCTAAAAACAGTACTAACAAAATTGTGAAAGCTAGGCTGTTAAAGGTTTGGTTATGAAAATTTGTCCTTGAATGGGATTCTTTACACTGCAATTTTTTTATGGGATAAAAAAAATTCTTGATACACCTTAACGCATGTTTTTCAATTTGTTTTATATATATTGTAAAATAAAATTAGTCGTAAATGAAGGCTAAGCACAGTCAGCATCTGTTATCTATTCGTTTAGCATTCACAGTAAGGTTTCCTATAATTCTCATTTGTTCCAAAAAAGTGGATAACTGTAACATCAAATTGTCTTGACCAGGATGTGAGCCTGGATTTCCTTCAATGTAGGTGTCTTACATTAGACGACCAAGACTGTTTACAAATTTAGTAAAATATATTACCTCTTTAGGTTGAAATTATTTTGGTCCTAAAATTTTGAGTATTTTTTCCTTTTTTTATAATGACACACTCTTGTGATCTAAAATTCAGGTGAAAATACAAGTTTTGAAAAATCACAACAATTGATTCTGTGCAAATTTCTTTTTTGAAAGATATTTCCACATTATCCTGGGTGTTTTTTACGAAAATAGGATAATCATATTGTTTGTTCTTAATTTTGCAATTTATATACACTACTTTTAAGAATTGTCCTTGAAAAAGGTCCTGTAAACTTGACTCATGTGTATGCAGGACAATGTTATACGTATTGAGTATGTGATAATTTACCCATAAAGTTTAGTCAACATCAATCACAGGAAGTTCGATTGTTAAAACCAACTGTATATATATTTCAGAGTCAGAACTTCTCATTTCAAGCATTGAATATCCACGAAATAATTTTATGGCTTTGACGCAACCGGAGTTGGCAGGTTTCTGGAAATTAAAGCTAGATTTGCTGATAAATTATTATAGTTGTACATATGCGTGGCGCATGTGCATATACTTCTAGACGCAAACGCAATGTATTTATATATAGCAATTGTCACAGAAAAATAATGTGCGTGAAGCTGCTGAAACATCCCACCCGCGTGTTGGCTCACCCGAAACAACCAATTTTCTCATATAAGCACAATTTCCAGAAAAATATATAAGAACAAAATGAGGCTAAATTCTGAAGTCATTTTCTTACGAATAAGAACAAAATAAGAACATCAGTGACAGGACTTGCAAAAAATAAGAACAACCAGTCTCAAGTCAGATTTTACTGGTTCTTATAAAGAAAAATGTGTATGTAAATGTCAATAAAAAAATAGAAGTGACAGGACTTGCACCTGTGTCTGCACGATAAATCGGCAGCTGCTGGAACACACTTCTTTCTCTTGTATAGTCTATAACATTTTTATTGAAATTGCAGAGTTAAAGATTGTGAATTTATAGTATATATATAACCTATTTTTGCTTATATCCTTGTCTAAAGTAAATTTGTATTAAATTTACAGGAAAAATTAAAAAAGAGCTGGAATTAACGTAAAATGCAAAATAAAAGAACGTCAAAAAAAAAATAAGTTACGGGATTTATTTTTGCGAATTGGGCTCTCAGCAAGGAAATTGCGGGATTTAATTTTGCAAATGTTTATAACATGTAAAAGAAATATATACAATATTTTTTTTGCGAATCAGAGGTTTCAAGATTATGCTAAACAAAGATCAAAGGGTAACATTTGTTTTTTGCACTGTATTTTAATAATTCTAAATCTCACAAATCATCTAGAATTTCAAAAATGTTATTAAAGTTAATTAATGTATAAAAAAATGCCATTTTGCAATACTTATTTTTGTGAATGCCAGTTCACAGATATTTTTGCGGGATATATATATTTTTGCGAATAGACGAATTCCAAAAATCTTTTTTGCAGGACTTAACTTTGCGAAACGGGCCAAATTTGCAAAAATTAATCCCGCAAAAATTAATCCGGCACGAACTTATCCCGCATTAATTAATACACATAAGGTAGTCTGTTTCTTCACATGAAGGTATCGGTACGACTTTATATGAATATATGTCAATCAGAAGGTATCCATCTACACTCGATTAGTTTAAAGCCTCAACACAATGTTTCCATAGTAGAAAGAAATGGACTGAAAAAGACCTTTCCTCAGCAAGCTCGTAAACATTCAAAAAGTTCTATAAATTTGTACAGGATATCACACACAGGACACAATCACTTTTTATGTGTAGCTAGCTACCAAAACACATTAGGAAGCAAACAAACACAAAAGGAAGCATACAAATTGCAAAACATATCTGGCTAGCTAAGCATTAGAAATTAAAACTTATAATATTATTGCTAACCATATTGAAAGAGAAAGCTAGCTAGGAGAAGAGAGGAGGAGGCAAAAGACTTCATTTTATGATGGCTTCTGCAAAGTTGCAGTTTGCTTGTTTACGTGATCAACCTCTTCCCCAGGGCTTCGCCCAAGATTGTCAAAAAAGTAAACCGGCCCCGGGGACGAGATTGTCATTAGCTAGGTCTTAAAAATGACGGACCACACAATGGCGGCAAAGTTCAGGGATTTTTAAAGGTAGTGCATTGAAATGCTTCTGCCGCTGGCTGAATATTGCACACCAGTTGTAAAAATGTAGTAAAAAGTGTAGCTTAGATAATGCAGAATGGGTTTTGTTCAAGGCATAAGTGCAAAAAGTAACGAATAGCAATAAATTGTACAAAATGAATGACAAGTTGCCAAAATTGGCACAAAATATGGCAAAGATTGTCAATTTTTACTGCTTTTTATTGAAGTTGGGACTTATGTCACGTACGATTTTGTAAGATTGTCATGTTAACTTACCAATTTATGTGTTTTTTTCCCCAGTGACTCGACAAAACTTCAGCGGTTTTCGAAACCATGCTATTTTTGGTACCCCTACTTCTGGAGCTCCCTGTGGTCATACGAGAAGGAATCTGAAATTGAGGTTATCATTTTTGAAAAGAGGAGGCTTTGCTGACCAAAATATGAACGAGTTATATTTTTTCGTCGTAAAATGGTCGAGTTAATTAAACATAAAGTTCCCAATTTTTCAAAAGCTGAAAAAACGTGTAATTTACAGACCCGGCCTTAATATCGCCGAGTACTTGTAATTGCTCTGAGTTTGTATACATTCCACTATACGGCGAGCCGGGATTTACGGAAATGCGGATTTTCGGTTGCCGGCGATTAAACTGCTTTCATTCGGCGTCTCATCAAAAAGAAAATATTTTGAAAACTACAAGTCTCATGGTTTTAGTGGTGAAAAAATAATTTTAAAAATCGTTCGGGAAATGAGTTTACTCCTGGGTACTTTCATTGTATACATTCGACTATACGGGCGAGCCGGGATTTACGGAAATCGCGGGTTTTCGGTTGCCGGCGATTAAACTGCTTTCATTCGCGTCTCATCAAAAATGAAAACATTTTTGAAAACTACAAGTCTCATGGGTTTTAGTGGTGAAAAAATAATTTTAAAAATCGTTCGGGAAATGAGTTTTACTCCCTGGGTACTTTCTTTGTATACATTCGACTATACGGGATTTACGGGAAATCGCGGGTTTTCGGTTGCCGGCGATTAAACTGCTTTCATTCGGCGTCTCATCAAAAATGAAAATATTTTTGAAAACTACAAGTCTCATGGGTTTTAGTGGTGAAAAAATAATTTTAAAAATCGTTCGGAAATGAGTTTACTCCCTGGGTACTTTCTTTGTATACATTCGACTATACGGGCCGAGCCCGGATTTACGGGAAATCGCGGGTTTTCGTTCCGGATTAAACTGGTTTCATTCGGCGTCTCATCAAAAATGAAAATATTTTTGAAAACTACAAGTCTCATGGTTTTAGTGTGAAAAATAATTTTAAAAATCGTTCGGGAAATGAGTTTACTCCCTGGGTACTTTCTTTGTATACATTCCACTATACGGGCCGAGGGATTTACGGGAAATCGCGGGTTTTCGGTTGCCGGATTAAACTGGTTTCATTCGGCGTCTCATCAAAAATGAAAATATTTTTGAAAACTACAAGTCTCATGGGTTTTAGTGGTGAAAAAATAATTTTAAAAATCGTTCGGGAAATGAGTTTACTCCCTGCTTACTTTCTTTGTATACATTCGACTATACGGGCCGAGCCCAGATTTACGGGAAATCGCGGGTTTTCGTTCGCGGCGATTAAACTGCTTTCATTCGGCGTCTCATCAAAAATGAAAATATTTTTGAAAACTACAAGTCTCATGGGTTTTAGTGGTGAAAAAATAATTTTAAAAATCGTTCGGGAAATGAGTTTACTCCTGCTACTTTCTTTGTATACATTCGACTATACGGGATTTACGGGAAATCGCGGGTTTTCGGTTGCCGGCGATTAAACTGCTTTCATTCGGCGTCTCATCAAAAATGAAAATATTTTTGAAAACTACAAGTCTCATGGGTTTTAGTGGTGAAAAAATAATTTTAAAAATCGTTCGGAAATGAGTTTACTCCCTGGGTACTTTCTTTGTATACATTCGACTATACGGGCCGAGCCGGGATTTACGGGAAATCGCGGTTTTCGGTTGCCGGCGATTAAACTGCTTTCATTCGGCGTCTCATCAAAAATGAAAATATTTTGAAAACTACAAGTCTCATGGTTTTTAGTGGTGAAAAAAATAATTTTAAAAATCGTTCGGGAAATGAGTTTACTCCCTGCTTACTTTCTTTGTATACATTCGACTATACGGCCGAGCCGGGATTTACGGGAAATCGCGGGTTTTCGGTTGCCGGCGATTAAACTGCTTTCATTCGCGTCTCATCAAAAATGAAAAACATTTTTGAAAACTACAAGTCTCATGGGTTTTAGTGGTGAAAAAATAATTTTAAAAATCGTTCGGGAAATGAGTTTACTCCCTGGGTACTTTCTTTGTATACATTCGACTATACGCCGAGTGGGATTTACGGGAAATCGCGGTTTTCGGTTGCCGGCGATTAAACTGCTTTCATTCGGCGTCTCATCAAAAATGAAAATATTTTTGAAAACTACAAGTCTCATGGGTTTTAGTGGTGAAAAAATAATTTTAAAAATCGTTCGGGAAATGAGTTTACTCCTGGGTACTTTCTTTGTATACATTCCACTATACGGGCCGAGCCGATTTACGGGAAATCGCGGGTTTACGGTTTCCGGAGATTTAAACTGGTTTCATTCGGCGTCTCATCAAAAATGAAAATATTTTTGAAAACTGCAAGTCTCATGGGTTTTAGTGGTGAAAAAATAATTTTAAAAATCGTTCGGGAAATGAGTTTACTCCCTGCTTACTTTCTTTGTATACATTCGACTATACGGGATTTACGGGAAATCGCGGGTTTTCGGTTGCCGGCGATTAAACTGCTTTCATTCGGCGTCTCATCAAAAATGAAATATTTTTGAAAACTACAAGTCTCATGGTTTTAGTGGTGAAAAAATAATTTTAAAAATCGTTCGGAAATGAGTTTACTCCCTGCTACTTTCTTTGTATACATTCGACTATACGGGCCGAGCCGGATTTACGGGAAATCGCGGGTTTTCGGTTGCCGGCGATTAAACTGCTTTCATTCGGCGTCTCATCAAAAATGAAAAATTTTGAAAACTACAAGTCTCATGGTTTTAGTGGTGAAAAAATAATTTTAAAAATCGTTCGGGAAATGAGTTTACTCCCTGGGTACTTTCTTTGTATACATTCGACTATACGGCCGAGCCGGGATTTACGGGAAATCGCGGGTTTTCGGTTGCCGGCGATTAAACTGCTTTCATTCGCGTCTCATCAAAATGAAAAATTTTTGAAAACTACAAGTCTCATGGGTTTTAGTGGTGAAAAAATAATTTTAAAAATCGTTCGGGAAATGAGTTTACTCCCTGGGTACTTTCTTTGTATACATTCGACTAAACGGCCGAGCCCGGGATTTACGGGAAATCGCGGTTTTCGGTTTCCGGATTTAAACTGGTTTCATTCGGCGTCTCATCAAAAATGAAAATATTTTTGAAAACTACAAGTCTCATGGGTTTTAGTGGTGAAAAAATAATTTTAAAAATCGTTCGGGAAATGAGTTTACTCCCTGCTTACTTTCTTTGTATACATTCGACTATACGGGATTTACGGGAAATCGCGGGTTTTCGGTTGCCGGCGATTAAACTGCTTTCATTCGGCGTCTCATCAAAAATGAAAATATTTTTGAAAACTACAAGTCTCATGGGTTTTAGTGGTGAAAAATAATTTTAAAAATCGTTCGGGAAATGAGTTTACTCCCTGGGTACTTTCTTTGTATACATTCGACTATACGGCCGAGCCGGGATTTACGGGAAATCGCGGGTTTTCGGTTGCCGGCGATTAAACTGCTTTCATTCGGCGTCTCATCAAAAATGAAAACATTTTTGAAAACTACAAGTCTCATGGGTTTTAGTGGTGAAAAAATAATTTTAAAAATCGTTCGGGAAATGAGTTTACTCCCTGGGTACTTTCTTTGTATACATTCCACTATCGGGCCGAGCCGGGATTTACGGGAAATCGCGGGTTTTCGGTTGCCGGATTAAACTGCTTTCATTCGGCGTCTCATCAAAAATGAAAATTTTTGAAAACTACAAGTCTCATGGGTTTTAGTGGTGAAAAAATAATTTTAAAAATCGTTCGGGAAATGAGTTTACTCCCTGCTTACTTTCTTTGTATACATTCGACTATACGGGATTTACGGGAAATCGCGGGTTTTCGGTTGCCGGCGATTAAACTGCTTTCATTCGGCGTCTCATCAAAAATGAAAATATTTTTGAAAACTACAAGTCTCATGGGTTTTAGTGGTGAAAAAATAATTTTAAAAATCGTTCGGGAAATGAGTTTACTCCCTGGGTACTTTCTTTGTATACATTCCACTATACGGGCCGAGCCCGGGATTTACGGAAAATCGCGGGTTTTCGGTTTCCGGAGATTAAACTGGTTTCATTCGGCGTCTCATCAAAAATGAAAATATTTTTGAAAACTGCAAGTCTCATGAGTTTTAGTGGTGAAAAAATAATTTTAAAAATCGTTCGGGAAATGAGTTTACTCCCTGCTTACTTTCTTTGTATACATTCGACTATACGGGATTTACGGGAAATCGCGGGTTTTCGGTTGCCGGCGATTAAACTGCTTTCATTCGGCGTCTCATCAAAATGAAAATATTTTTGAAAACTACAAGTCTCATGGGTTTTAGTGGTGAAAAATAATTTTAAAAATCGTTCGGAAATGAGTTTACTCCCTGGGTACTTTCTTTGTATACATTCCACTATACGGGCAGAGCCGGATTTACGGAAATCGCGGATTTCGGTTGCCGGCGATTAAACTGCTTTCATTCGGCGTCTCATCAAAAATGAAAATATTTTTGAAAACTACAAGTCTCATGGGTTTTAGTGGTGAAAAAATAATTTTAAAAAACGTTCGGGAAATGAGTTTACTCCCTGGTTACTTTCTTTGTATACATTCGACTATACGGGATTTACGGGAAATCGCGGGTTTTCGGTTGCCGGCGATTAAACTGCTTTCATTCGGCGTCTCATCAAAAATGAAAATATTTTTGAAAACTACAAGTCTCATGGGTTTTAGTGGTGAAAAAATAATTTTAAAAATCGTTCGGGAAATGAGTTTACTCCCTGGGTACTTTCTTTGTATACATTCTATTAAAACCTCGCGATGTGGTTGTGCGCGTAAAATCTCGGCTCGGCCGTTTTAAGTGGAATGTTGGACAAAGAAACGTACCACAGGGAGTTAAACTCTGATTATCACCGTGATACGATTTCCAAAATTAATTTAATTGTCACAACTAAAACCTCATGGAGTCTTGCAGATTAATCAAATATATATCATTTTTTTGAATGAAAGACCGCCGAACAATGAAAGTGCAGTTTAATCGCCGGCAACGAAAGATGCACGCGGTTTTCCGCCTATAAATGCCGTAATAGTTCTTAATGTATACAAAGAAAGTAAGCAGGAGTGAAACTACATTCCCACGTATTACTGTGAAGTTTTTAAATTTTATTTTTTTCACCACTACTAAAACCCATGAGACTTGAGTTTTTCATACATTTTCATTTTTAAATGAGATCGCCGAATGAAGAACAAGTATAATCGGCCGAAATCGACAAACCCGCGATTTCCCGTAAATCCCGCTCCATAGTGGATGTAACAAAGAAATAAGAGGAGATAATACTCACTTTCCCGAGAACGAATTTTTAAAATTATTTTTTACACCAGCTAAAAACCATGAAGACCTTGGTAGCTTTTCAAATGATTTTTCTTTGATCGAGGCGCGAATGAAAGCGCAGTTTAACCCGGCAACCGGAAAACGCCGCGAGCTTCCGTAAATCCCGGTCTCGGCCCGTTTTAGTGGAATGCTATACAATAAGAAAGTACCCAAGGGATAAAATCCATTTCACTGAACGATTTTTAAATTTTTTTTTCACTCACGACAATTCCATGAGACTTGTATTTTCAGAAAATTTTTCATTTTTGATGAGATCGTCCGAATGATAAGCAGTTTAATTCAGCCTCGGCAACTTGTATAAATCCCTGTCCGATTTGCCGGTAAGAATTCCCGTGGCCAATAGTCTGTGAACATGTACAAGAAGTACCAGTGGAGTAACTCATTTCCGACGATTTTTAAATTAATTATTTTCAACCACTAAAACATCATGAGATTGTAGTTTTAAAAAATGACTTTCATTTTAGATGAGACGCGCGAATGAAACCCGCTTTTAATCTCCGAATCAACCGAAACCCGCGATTCCCTGTAAATCCGGACTCGGCCGCGTTATAGTTGAATGTATACCAAAGAAGTACCTAGGCGAGTAAAACTCATTTCCCGAACGATTTTTAAAATTTTTTTCGTCACCACTAAAACGCATAGAGAGTTGGATAGATTTAAAAAGTTTTTGTCATTTTTGTTATGAGAGCGCGTAATGAAAGCCATTTAATCGTCCGGACCGCGAAAAAATCCGCAGATCTTCGCCCGTAAACCGCGTGACTCCGGCCCGTGAGTCACGTTATAATAAAGTTAATACACAGAGAAACGTATCATCCGAAGTTTTTACACAATTAATTTCCCAATAAACCATGGACTTAGTTTTTTCAAAAATGTATTTCATAGAATGTAACCCGAATTCGGAAAGATTTCAATTTTCGCCGGAAGCGAATCCCGTCATACGTTTAATCGGCCGGCATCAGGACCGCATCGTAAGATTGGGACACGTATGATTGTGGGATGTATGCATATCAAGAGAAGTACCACGGGAGTAAATCTGCATTTTCCCGAACTGAATTTTTAAATTATGTTTTTACACCACTGAAACCCAGTGAGATTGTAGTTGTTCCAAAAAGGAGTTTTCATTTTTGATGAGACGCCGAATGAACAGTTAATCTCGAACAGAACTGTCGCATTCCCGTAAACCTCTGGCTCCGTGATCCGCGTAATAGTCGAATGTGTATGACAAAAGAAAAGAAAAAAAAAAATACAGGCGAGTAAATTATAGAAATAATCATCCCGTTTAGGACTAGACTGATCTCCCAGTGATTTCTAGCGGAGGATTCATTTCAACGATTATTTTTTAAGGATGATTTTTCACCACTAAAACACCAGTCGAGACATTGCAAGTTTTCAAACATATTTTTCATTTTTGATGAGACGCCGAATGGAAGTGAAACGAACTGTAAAGCTCGCGCGTTGCACGTGAGACCCGCGTCCCGTAATGCCCGTATAGTGAATTATACAAAAAGTACATTGAGAGTAAACTCATTTCCCGAACGATTTTGTTAAAATTATTTTACCACCCAAAAACCCATGAACTTGTAGTTTTCAAAATGTTTATTCATTTTTGATGAGGAAGCCGAAGAATGACAGTTAAATCCGGGCAATCCGATAGACCCGCGATTTCCGTAAATCCCAAACTAGGTCCCGTATAGTGGGAATGTGCATACAAAGAAAGAACCCAGGGGAGTAAACTCATTTCCGAACGATTTTTAAAATTATTTTTTCACCAACACTAAAACCTGAGACTTGTAGTTTTTCAAAAATTTTCAATTTTTGATGAGACGCGGAGATGAAAGCAGTTTATCGGCCGGCAACCCGAAAACCGCGATTTCCCCGAAATGCCCGGTCAGTAATGTGTTATGTAACAATGAAAGTACACAGGGGTACAACTCCAATTTCCCGAACGATTTTTAAAATTATTTTTTTCACACTAAGAACCCATGAGACTGTAGTTTTCAGAAATATTTTCATTTTTGACTGAAGACGCCGAATGAAGCAGTTTACATCGTGCCCGGACAACCGAAGACCGCGAATTTTCCGTAAATCCACGGACTCGGCCCGTAATAAGTAGAATGTATATCAAAGAAACGATTACCGCAGGGAGTAAACTCATCTCCCAGAACGATTTTTAAATTATTTATTCACCACTAAATACCGCTATCGAGAAACTTGTAGATTTTCAAAAAGTAGATTTATTCATTTTGATGAGACGCTCGATATGAAAGCCAGTTTAAATCGCCAGGCAACGTGATAAAACCGCTGCGAATCTTCCCTGTATCCGTATAGTCGGTATGTATAAAAGAAATGTAAGCATACGTGAGTAAACCTCATTTCCCGAACGATTTTTAAAAATTATTTTTTCACCAACTAAAACCATGAGAATTTTTCATAATGATTTCATTTTTGGACTGAGACGCCGAATTGAAAACAGTTTAATCTCCGAACAACTGAAATCCGCAGATTTCCCGTAATCTCGGACTCGGCCCTTATAGTCGAATGATACAAAGAAAGTACCACAGGAGAAAACTCATTATCCCGAACGATTTATTTTAGTTAATTTTTTCAGAGCAAGAACCCATGAAACTTGTAGTTTTCAAAATAGTTTCCATTTTTATGAGACGCCGAATGAAAGCAAGTTTAAATCGTCGGCAACCCGAAAATCCCGCGATTTCCGTAAATCCCTCGGCCCGTAATATGGAATGTATACAAAGAGGAAAGTACCCAGGGAAGTAAACCATTTCCCGAACGATTTTTTAAAATTATTTTTTCAATTACCAAACCATGAGACATTGCTAGTTTTCAAAAATATTTCATTTTTGATGTAGACGCCGCAATGAAACCAGTTATAATCTCGGCAAACTTCCAAACCCGCGATTTCCCGTAAATCCGGGACTCGGCCCGTGTAGTCGAATGTATACAAAGAAGATACCCAGGGATAATCTCATTTCCCGAACGATTTTATAAATTATTTTTTCACTCACTTAAAACCCATGAGAACTTGTAGTTTTCAAAATTTTCATTTTTGATGAGCACGCCGAATGAATAGCAGTTTAATCGTCGGAAACGCTGAAAACCACGCGATTTCCCGTAAATCCACCGTCCCGTATGAGTGGATGTTAATAACAAAGAAGTACAAGCGTGATGTAAACTGCATTTCCCGAACGTATTTTTATAATAATTATTTGTTTCACCCAACAAAAACCCATGAGACTTGTAGTTTTCTAAATGTTTTCATTTTGATGAAACGCGAATGGAAAAGCAGTTTATCGCCGGCAACACCAAAATCCACGCGATCCTGTGAAATTCCCTAGGAGCTTCGGCTACGTAAGTCGAATGTATAGTGACAATGAAAGTACCCAGGTTGATAATACTCAGGTGGTCGACCGACCCATCGATTTTTGAGAGTAAATTGATGTAATCTTTCACCACTAAACGCAATGATACAGTGATAAGTTTTCCAAAGATTTTCAATTTTTTGATGAGAACGTTCGTGATATGAAGCAGCCTTTAATTCTGCCGAACCGAAATCCGCAATTTTTCCGTATATAATCCGTATTGATATGAGCGTCGGCCCGAAATAAGTGGAATGTATAGCAAAGAAGTACTCCGGCGAAGTAGTAGGACCGGAGTCCTGTAAATTATCACGTTTTTATTTCGGGAGCTTTGAAAAATTGGAGAACTGGTTAATGTTTAATTAACTCGACAGTTACGACGAAATAATATAAACTCGTTTCATCATTTGTGTGGTCAGGCAAAGCGCTCCCTTTTCAAATAATGATAACCTCATTTCAGATTTCCTTCTCGTATGACCACAGGGACTCCAGAAGTAGGCGGTACCTAATAAATAGCATGGTTGTCGAAGAACCGCTGAACGTTTTGTGATGTCACTGGGGAAAAAAACCACATAAATGGTAAAGTGTTCACATGACAATCTTCAAAATCGATACGTGACGATATATCCCAATTTCAATATAAATAGCAGTAAAATTGACCAAATTCTTTGCCATAGTTTTTGTGCCAAATTTTTGGCAACTTTGTCATTCATTTTGTACAATTTTAATTTGCTATTCGATTACTTGTTTCGTACACTTATTTCCTTGAACAAAACGGCCATTCCTGAGGCGGATTATTTATCTAACGGCGTACACTTTCTTACATAGCTACTTTTACAACTGGTGATAGACACATATATTTCTATGTCCATCGGCAAATAGCATTTTCTCTAATGCATCTTATCCTTATAATTAATACCCTAGACATTTGGCGCACATTGATGTTGTGTCCGTTCAGTATTCTTATCAGAACCTAGCTAATCCCACACACGTTCTCCGTAACGGCAGCCCGGGTGTTACTTTTTTGCATACCTGGCAGAAGACCCTGGGAGTGAAAGGAGGTTGATACAGTAAACAAGCCAACATAGAACAATTGAGCACAGAAGCCATCACGATAATGAAGTCTTTGCCATCCTCCTCATTGATTTCTCCTGAAGTTCTAGCTTTCCTCTTTCATATGGTTAGCAAAATATTATAAGTTTTTAATTTCTAAGCTTAGCGCGACCAGATATAGTTTGTTTGTCAATTTGTTATACTGCTTCTTTGTGTTTGGCTCTTGACTTCACGCACACTGTTGTTTTTGGAGTAGCTAGCTACATAAACCGATCGATACTAGTGTCCCTGTGTGTGATATCCGTACAAATTTATAGAACTTTTTGATGTTTAGCGAGCTTGCTGAGAAGGCAAGGTCTTTGTCAGTCCATTTCTTTGTCTAACTAGGAAACATGTGTGATTGAAGCTTTAACTAATCGAGTGTTAATGTGTATACCTTCTCGATGACATATATTACATAGTGACATAGTGCGTACTGATACCTTCAAGTGAAAGACAACAGACTACCTTATGTGTATTAATTAAGCGGATAAGTTGTGCCGGATTAGATGTTTGCAGGGTTGTGAATTATTGTCAATTTTGCCCGTTATCAGCAAATGTTAAGTCCTGCAAAAAAAATTTTGAATTTTCGTCTATTCGTCATAAAATATATATCCCCAAAAATATCATGTGAGACTGGCATTCACAAAATAATGTAGCAAAAAATGGTCATTTTCTTTATACATAATTAATCTATTAATCACTTTTTGAATTCTAGATTGATTTGTGAGATTTAGAATTATAAAAATCCATCATGCAAAACAAATGTTAGGCCCACCTTTGATCTTGTTTAGCATAATTTGAAACCTCTGATTTCGAAAAAAATATTGTATATATTTCTTTTACAATGTTATAAACATTTGCAAAATTAAATCCCGCAATTTCCTTGCTGAAGCCCAATTCGCAAAAATAAATCCCGTAAAATTATTTTTTTTTGACGTTCTTTTATTTGGCATTTTACGTTAATTCCAGCTCTTTTTTCATTTTTCCTGTAAATTTAATAACAAAATTTAACTTAGACAAGGATATAGGCAAAAATAGGTTATATATATATATAATTCACAATGCTTTAAACTCTGCAATTCAAATAAAAATGTTATAGAACTATACAAGAGAAAAAGAAGTGTGTTCCAGCAGCTGCCGATTTATCGTGGCAGACAGCAGTTTCAAGTCCTGTCACTTCTATTTTTTATTGACATTTAACATACACATTTTCTTATAAGAACCAAGTAAAATCTGACTTGAAACTGGTTGTTCTTATTGTTTTGAGCAAAGTCCTGTTCACTGATGTTCTTATTTTGTTCGTTATTCGTAGAAAATGACTCAAAATGTTAGCCTCATATTTGTTCTTAAATATATTTTCTGGAAAATTGTGCTTATATTGAGAATATTGGTTGTTTCGTGAGCCAACACGTGGGATGTTTCAGCAGCTTCACGCACATTATTTTTCTGTGACAATTGCTATATATAAATAATTGGTTGCGTCTAGAAGTATATGCCACATGCGCCACGCATATTACAACTATAATAATTTATCAGCAAAATCTAGCTTAATTTTCCAGAACCCGCCAACTCGGTTGCGTCAAAGCCATAAAATTATTTCGTGGAATATTAATGCTGAAAATGAGAAGTTCTGACTCTGAAAATATATATACCAGGTTGGTTTTAAACAAATCGAACTTCCTGTGATTGATGTTGACTAAACTTATGGGTAAATTTTTTAAATCACCAAATTAACTCCCCCAAAACGTTAAATAACCAAAAATTGGGGTTTTTTTCCCCCCCTTTTTGCATTACCCACCAAATGAAGTTCCCAAGTTTTTTTACAGGAAAAAAAACCTTTTTCTCGAAGACAATTCTTAAAAGTAGTGTATATAAATTGCAAATTAAGACAACAATATGATTATCCCTATTTTCGTAAAAAACACCCAGGATAATCGTGGATAATATCTTTCAAAAAAAGAAATTTGCAACAGAATCAATTGTTGTGATTTTTTCAAAACTTGTATTCACCTGAATTTTAGATCACAAGAGTGTTCCATTATAAAAAAAGGAAAAAATACTCCAATAATTTTAGGACCAAAATAATTTCAACCTAAAGAGGAGTAATATATTTTTACTAAATTTGTAAACAGTCTTGGTCGTCTAATGTAAGACACCTACATTGAAGGAAATCCCAGGTCACATCCTGGTCAAGAACAATTTGATGTACAGTTACCACTTTTTTGGAACAAATGAGAATTATAGGAAACCTTACTGTGATGCTAAACGAATAGATAACAGATGCCTGAACTGTGCTTAGCCTCATTTACGAACAAAAAAAAAAAAAAAAATAAAAAAAAAAAAAAAAAAAAAAAAAAAAAAATATTTTATTTTACAATATAATATAAAACAAATTGAAAAACATGCGTTTAAGGTTATCAAGAATTTTTTTTATCCATAAAAAAATTGCAGTGTAATAGAATCGCCATCAAGGACAAATTTTCTAACCAAACCTTTAAACAGCCTAGCTTTCAATTTGTTAGTAACTGTTTTTTAGACTTAGAAATTTTATTGCTCAAGAGTTTAATACTAAACACACACAAAATTTATTATTTTGTAAGTACATACAATTTATTTTTCAAAATATATATACATTGCTTGTTATAAAGATAATGACTAAACAAGATTATATTAGTTCTATTACTGTAAAAGAAAAAAAACCAGAAAAATAGCATAATATAATATAGTTGGCAAGCTGAAGATAACAGATAATTGCCTGACCAGGACTTGAACTGGGATTTCCTACCGGGTGTCTTACGTAGACGATCAAGGCTTTTTTACATATATTAAGAACGTAATGTTGCAATTTCGCACTAATGTACTACAAATCGTTAAAATAATTTACCAATCTTTTATTGCACAATGTAAAACCCAAAATATTTTCTTCTCTAAATTTCTAAGAAAAGTTTCATCTCACAAAAACACTTTTTATCACGTTGACATACATATAAAACAAGACCAAATTTAAACAGTTCACACAGAAATTGCCAAAATGTGTAGATACCTTCATATTGACCATATAGTGATGTAATTACATAGAAAACATGCCTAGAATTATATATTTAAAATATGTAACACAGATACTGTCAAGTAATGGATAATTAAGGAACAAGAAATTTTGAGATCATTATAAAAGCTGCCAATGTATGAATGGTGAGTGGGTACACATCTGCATTGAAGTTTTATTTTTTTAAAAGTATATTTTAGCTAATTTTTTCTTCTTTGAAAAAGAAAACAGTTTGTTATCATCATATAAAGGGCCGGTCGACAAACAGTTATTTGATCTCCAATAACGGCAAATTGGCCTAGACCGGACGACCCCTGCCCCTTAACGCAACCCCATTTCCCTACGTTAGTTTCGCTTTATGGAACAATCTTTTGTGTATGACTTATACGAAACGAAATCCATTTTTTTTAAAAATAAAAACAACAAATTCTAGATTATGGCGGATTTTTACTGTGAAACATTTTAAGCTAATTTTGTTGTAATTTTTTTTCATTTTTACCAAAAAGAATAAAAAAGGTGAGAAAGTAAAAATTCGTCTCCATTTTTATATTTTTAAGGATGATGAGAAAGTAAAATTCGTCTCCATTTTTATAGTTTTTAACGGATGATGCAATTACTCCCTCCCCACAGCCCAATTTGCGTTAACGGAGACGGAAAATTGTTTTGTTGCGGCCCTAAATGCCGCAACGCATATATGCAGATACGCACTTTTTAAAAGGAGAAATTTTGGAGGCAATCTCATCAAAGACGGCAACAATAAAATGCAGATACTAGTATAGAGAGAGTGTAGGTTCTGTGTTGGCAGTTTAATTCCAATTAAAAAAATTTTCGTACGTATTCTAAAGTTAGGTGCAACTTTTGGTGATAGGAAAGTACATAAATATATACTTGCAAATTTCAAAGCACGAAATTGGCTGATAATGATAAGAACACCTTAAAATAAAAATTCTAGAAGGATCCGTAGCATTTCAATTAAAAATAATAAGTTATATTTGAAAATACAATTTTTTTATGCAAAGAAACACTATTAAGCAGTAATTTACAATTCTTCAATCACTAAAGTTTACAAAAAAGAAGTTTCTTCAACTTGCCTGAAGGCCCGAATTAGTAATAATATATTTATAGCTTAGCTTTTTTACAGACCCTTAATCATAATTTATCTACTCTTCCAAATTCCCACCGTAGTGAAAAAATTACACTGAGACTCCCTGCGAACCAGGACGAATAAAGCATATGCCTCAAACTTGCTAAAGACCTTTATGTTAGCTAGCTAGCTCTAGAAGCTTCATCATAACATTAGGGTAAGAATATATAGTATATTAGTAATCATACTAGCGCTAAAACTAAACAGTCATAATTTAAATTTAACCTTTCTCAACTTTGTTTGAATTAGAATTTCTGAAGAAATATCACGGCCATTATTCCTAGCCAGCGAAAAAATTGCAGACCAGATAGCGCGTTATAAATTTACTCGCCAACATATGCCTTAACTTTGCGAGTCAAAAAACCTGGAGCCGTAGAATGCACTTAACGTCGCCGAGTACCCAGGGAGTAAACTCATTTCCAGACGATTTTTAATTATTTTTTCACCACTAAAACCCGTGAGACTTGTCAGTTTTCAAAAAATATTTCATTTTGATGAGACGCCGAATGAAAAGCAGTTTTATCGCCGGCACCGAAAACCCGCGATTTCCCGTAAATCGCCCGTAATAGTCGAATGTATACAAAGAAAGTAAAGCAGTGAGTAAACTCCATTTCCCGACGATTTTTAAAATTATTTTTTCAACCACTAAAACTCATAGACTTGCCATTTTCAAAAATATTTTTCATTTTTGATGAGACGCCGAAAAATGAAACCAGTTAAATCTCCGGAAACTGTAAAACCGCGCATTTTCCGTAAAATCTCGGGCTCGGCCCGTTAGTGGAATGTATACAAGAGAAAGTACCCAGGAGTAAACTCATTTCCCGAAACGATTTTTAAATTACTTTTTTCCTCACTAAAACCCATGAGACTTTAGTTTTTCAAAATATTTTCATTTTTGATGCAGACGCCGAATGAAAAGCAGTTTAATGGTCGGCAACCGAAACCCGCGATTTCCGTAAATCCAACTCGGCCCGATAGTGGGAATGTAATGGCCCCCCCAAAGAAAGTACCCAGGGAAGTAAACTCATTGTCCCGAACGATTTGTAAAAATTATTTTTCACCCACTAAAACCCATGAGAACTTGTAGTTTCAAAAAAATATTTTCATTCCTTTGATGAGACGCCGAATGAAACCCAGTTTAATCCCGGCAACCCAAAAACCCGCGATATCCGTAATTCCGGGCCGGCACGTATAAGTCGATGTAATCAAAGAAAGTACCGGAAGTAAAACTCATTTCCCGAACGATTTTTAAAATTATTTTTTCACCACTAAAAACCATGAGGACCTGTAGTTTTCAAAAATATTTTCATTTTGATGAGACGCCTAATGAAAGCAATTTTAATGCCGGCAACCGAAAATCCCGCGATTTTCCGTAATCCCGTATAGTCGAATAAAATACAAAGAAAGTAAGCAGGGGAGTAAACCTTCCCTGAACGATTTTTAAAAATTATTTTTTCACACTAAAACCCTCTTGAAGTCTTGCAGTTTTCAAATATTTTCTATTTTGATGAGACGCCCGAATGAAATCAAGTTTTAATGCCGGCAACCGAAAATCCGCGCTTTTCCGTAAATTCCGTATAGTATCGAATGTAAACAAAGAAAGTAAGCAGGGAGTAAACTTCAATTTCCGACGATTTTTAAAAATTATTTTTCAACCACTAAACCCCATGAACTTGCAGTTTTTCCCCCCCCCAAAAAAAAAAAAAAAGAGAATTAAAATTTTCCCCCCCAATTTTTTGAAAATGAAGACGCCGATGAAACCAGTTAAAAATCTCGCGGGAAACTGTAAAACCGCGATTTCCCCGTAAATCCCCGGGCTCGGCCCGTTTATGGAATGTATAACAAGAAGTACCCGGCTGGGAGTAAACTCATTTCCCGAACGTTTCTTAAAATTATTTTTTCACCACAAAACCCATGAGAATTTGTAGTTTTCAAAAATATTTTTCATTTTGATGAACCCGATGAAAGGCAAGTTTAAATCGTCGGCAACCCGAAAACCCCCGCAGCATTTCCCGTAAATCCCAACTCGGGCCCGTATAGTGGAATGTATACAAGAAAGTAACCCACCAGGGAGTAAACTCATGCCCGAACGATTTTTAAAAAATTATTTTTTTCACCAACTAAAACCTCATGAGACTTGCATCTTTTCAACAAATATTTTCATTTTTGAATGAGACGCACCGAATGAAACCAGTTAAAATCTCCGGAAACTGTAAAACGCCGCCGATGTCGTAATCATCGGGCCTCGGCCCGCTTTAGTGGAAATGTTGAAATACAAAGAAAGTACCCAGGGAGTAAACTATTTCCCGAGACGATTTTTAAAATTATTTTTTCAAACCAACTAAAGACCCATGAACTTGTAAGTTTTCAAAAATATTTTCGACATTTTGATGAGACGGCCGAATGAAAGCAGTTTAATCGTCCGGCAACCGAAAACCCGCGATTTCCCGTAATCCCACTCGGCCCGTATAAGTGGGAATGTATACCAAAGAAAGATAACCCAAGGGAGTAACTCATTTCTCCGAACGATTTTTTAAAATTAAATTTTTTCACCACATAAACCCATGAGACTTGTAGTTTTTCAAAAATATTTTCAATTATTTGATGAGACGCCCGAATGAAAACCAGTTTAATCTCCGGCAACGCCAAACCCCGTCAGAAAGTATTCCCGTAAATTCCCGGCTCGGCACGTATAGTCGAATTGTATATACAAAGAAAGGTAACCCAGGGAGTAAACTCATCTCTCCCGAACGAGTTGTTAAAAATTATTTTCACCACTAAAACCCATGAGACTTGTAGTTTCTAAAAATATTTTCATTTTTGATGAGACGCCTAATGAAAGCAGTTTAGATCGCCGGCACCGAAAATCCGCGATTTTTCCGTAAATTCCGTATAGTCGAATATATACAAAGAAAGTAAGCAGGGAGTAAACCATTTCCCGAACGCATTTTAAATTATTTTTTTCACCACTAAAACCCTTGAAGTCTTGCAGTTCAAAAATATTTTCATTTTTGAATGGAGACGCCGAATGAAATAGTTTAATCGCCGGCAACCGAAAATCCCGTTTTCCGTAAATATCCCGTATAGTCGAATGTATACAAAGAAGTAAGCAGGGAGTAAACTCAATTTCCGAACGATTTTTAAAATTATTTTTTCACCGACTAAAACCCATGAGACTGCAGTTTTCAAAATATTTTTCATCTTTGATAGCGACGACGCCGTAATGAAACCAGTTAAATCATCCGGAAACTGTAAAACCGCGATTTCCCGTAAATCCCGGCTCGCCCGTTATTAGTGAAATTATACAAAGAAAGTACCCTGTAGGAGTGAAACTCATTTCCCGGAACGATTTTTTTTTAAAATTATTTTTTCACCCACTAAAACCATGAGAATCGTGGTAGTTTTTCAAAATGATGTTTTAATTTTTGGATGAGACGCCGAATGAAGCAGTTTCAATCGTTCGGCAACCGAAACGCGTTTCACGCTCGTAAAAAATCCCACTCGCCCGTTATAGAGTGGAATGTATATCGAGAGAGAGAGAGTCAGCCCAGGGAGTAAAACTCATTTCCACCGGAACGGGGATTATTTAAAATTATTTGTTTACACCCACTAAAAACCGCATCAGAGCTGTGGTAGTTTTCAAAAAATATTTTCATTTTTGATGAGACGCCGAATGAAACCAGTTTAATCTCCGGCCAACCCAAACCTGCGAATAGCCGTCAGAGATCCCGGGCTCGGCACGTTATAGTCGATGTATAAAAGAAAGTACCCCTGAGGAGTAACTCATTTGCGCCGAACGATTTTTAAAATTATTTTTCAAACCGAACAAAACCCATGAGACTGTAAGTTTCAAAAAATAATTTCATTTTTGATGAGACGCTAATGAAAGCAGTTTAATAAGCCCGGCAACCGAAAATCAGCGATTTCTCCGTAAACCGTATAAGTCGAATGTATACAAAGAAAGTAAGCTAGGAGTAAACTCATTTCCCGGAACGTAATTTTTAAAATTATTGTTTTCACCACTAAGAGGAGCGCCTCATGAGTCTTGCAGTTTTTCAAAAATATTTTCATTTTTGAGATGAGACCCCGATGAAAGCAGTTTAATCGCCGGCAACCGAATCCGCGGTTTTCGTAAATCCACAGTATAGTAGATGTATACAAAGAAAGTAAGCCCAGGGGGACAGGAGAACTTCTCCATTTCGACGACTTATTCAAAAATTAAATTTTTCTTCACCGTCTACCGTGAGGCACTATTGAGTATTTGCCATGAATTAGTCATTTCATTTGTTGGCGGATGAGGACGCCGAATAACACCGCAAGTTTAATCCGACCGGACCGAAACCCGCGATAACCGTAATCCGGTATAAGTCGACAGTAGTACAATACGAAAATGTAGAGCCACGGTGGGAGTAGAGAGCTCATTTGCCCGACGAATTTTTTACAAATGTGTGTTTTCACCACTAAATCATGAGACTTGCAGTTTCAAAAATAAGTTTGATTTTGATGAGACGCCGAATGAAACCAAAGTTTAATCTCCGGAAACGGCGTGAAAACCCGCCATTTCCGTAAATCACGGAGGGCTCGAGGCCCGTTTTAGTGAATGTATACAAAGAAAGTAACCCAGGGGTAAACTCATTTCCCGAACGATTTTTAAAATTAATTTTTTCCAACCACTAAACCCATGATGCGTAGTTATTCCCAAAAATATTTTCATTTTCTTGATGAACCCCGAATGAATAGCAAGTTTAATCGCCGGGAACCGAAAACCCGCAGGATTTCCAGGGGTAAGATATCCAACTGACCGCCCGCATAGAGGGGAATGTATACAAGAAAGTACCCAGGGAGTACTCATTATCCCGACGATGTTTTAAATTATTTTTTCCCCACTAAACGCGACATATGACTATGTAGTTTTTCAAAAAATATTTCATTTTTGAATGAGACGCCGAAGAAAGCAGCTTTAATCGTCGGCAACGCCGAAAAACACCCACGATTTCCGCTAAATCCCCAATCGGTCCCGTATAGTGGAGATGGAGTGATATATCAAACGAAAAGTACCCAGGGAGGTAAAACTCGAGTTTCCCGAAGAGCGGGAATTTTTATAAAAATTATGTTTTCCACACCACTAAACCCATGAGACTTTTAGTTTTCAAAAAAATATTTCATTTTTGATGAGACCGCGAATGAAAGCAGTTTAATACTGTGCGGCAACCGAACCCGCCGATTTTCTTCGGATAAATCCCAACTCGGCCCGTATTGAGTGGAATGTTATACAAAGAAAGTACCAGGGAGTTAACACTTCAATGTTCCGAACGAATTTTTAAAAATTTTTTTTCACCACTAAAAACCCATGAGACTTGTAGTTTTCAAAAATATTTTCATTTTTGATGAGAACGGCCGTGAAATGAAAAGCATTTAATGCCGCCGGCAAAACCGAAAATCCGCAATTTTCCGTAAATCACCCGGCTCGGCTCCCGTTATAGTG